>JAHUYU010000153.1:0-29988 GCA_030439765.1 Tripidium arundinaceum
GTGTCACCTTTGGTCTATTGTGTCACCTTTGGTCGGAAACAGGCATACACATTTTTAAAGACTACAGATTTACAAGACAGACTTGGGTGGAAATAGCATCCTTCCAACTGAGAAGGTTGAAGTCACTTGACGTTGATCCTAGGAATTGGGCACTGTAGCTAATATGGTTGTGTGCTTCTGGTCATTTGTTAGTTTCCAGGAGATGGTGTCAGGAGTGTTTGGATGAAGATGCACTTGTGTAACCTCCCGCCAAAGGTGGATGTATTCAATGAAATGTTGGGCGCCAAAATTGCGGTGCTGGAGATTGATGTCTCTAATAGATGCGTTATTTTCCAAAGCTTCATGCAAGGAGCATTTCTTTTTCCTGGAGTTCATGTAAATGTTTGGGGCGATATCGCAAGGCCGCTAACCATGAAGCCATGCATGGCTCCAGAAGGAAGTTTTCTTGCAGTCTCCTATATTAACGAAGGTTGCTGCCGCAAAGAGCATCCTATCCGTCATGTTGCACGGAATGTTAGGGCTAGCCCACCACTTGTGGTCTTCATCCCACTGGAGCCACAACCATCTTAATCCCAGATCTCTTGCAAATCTCCCAAGGCAGGATGCTATTTCCACCCAAGTCTGTCTTGTAAATCTGTAGTCTTTAAAAATGTGTATGCCTGTTTCCGACCAAAGGTGACACAATAGACCAAAGGTGACACAATAGACATATACGTGTGTTTGGCCATCCGCACACCTCCAACCTATCTGATATTCAAATTATGTTTTGAATGGCAAGCCAGCTAAAAAAATTGCATTTTAGTGGAGCCCAAACCTTCCAACTGAGAAGGTTGAAGTCACTTGACGTTGATCCTAGGAATTGGGCACTGTAGCTAATATGGTTGTGTGCTTCTGGTCATTTGTTAGTTTCCAGGAGATGGTGTCAGGAGTGTTTGGATGAAGATGCACTTGTGTAACCTCCCGCCAAAGGTGGATGTATTCAATGAAATGTTGGGCGCCAAAATTGCGGTGCTGGAGATTGATGTCTCTAATAGATGCGTTATTTTCCAAAGCTTCATGCAAGGAGCATTTCTTTTTCCTGGAGTTCATGTAAATGTTTGGGGCGATATCGCAAGGCCGCTAACCATGAAGCCATGCATGGCTCCAGAAGGAAGTTTTCTTGCAGTCTCCTATATTAACGAAGGTTGCTGCCGCAAAGAGCATCCTATCCGTCATGTTGCACGGAATGTTAGGGCTAGCCCACCACTTGTGGTCTTCATCCCACTGGAGCCACAACCATCTTAATCCCAGATCTCTTGCAAATCTCCCAAGGTGTAGAATTCCAAGACCCCCAAATTTAGTTGGTCTTGATGATCTTGGCCAATTTACTTTGCATTTACCACACATCGATGCCTATGAACCGGCCCATAGGAATTGCTTTTTCTTACCATCGATTTCCTTTAAAGTTGCTTTTGGAGCCCTTAAGGAAGGGAGACAATATACTGCCTGAGAGGTGAGCACTGCTTTAACTAGCGTTAGCCATCCAACGTGGTTGATGTGACGTCCATTCCAATTTGTGAGTTTGCATTGGAGACGACCTTACCGAAGAAAGGCTAGAAGTCCACTCATCTTAGCCGCGCGCTGGATAGAGGCAGCCCTAGGAATATAACTGGGAAGTGTGATCTTGCGACTGGGAGGTCTTGAAGGATGTCATCCAAGTCCACACCCACGCAATTGATCGGGATAACAGTAGACTTTTGGAAATTGGTTTTTAGCCTGGAGACGATGCCGAGATTTTTTAGGATGTCTATAAGCATATCAATATCTTGCCATGTTGGCTTGACGAAGATTGTCTGTTAGTGTATATCGAGGCTCTCATAGTCACTGCAAGCCCCTTAGTTTTGTGAGGTATTCAAATTCAGTAGCGAGATCAATAAGCTTATGCAGAGGATCAATGGCCATGACCAAGAGAAGTTGAGATAGAGGGTTGCCCTGTCTTAACCCTCTTCCATGTTTTATTGGCACAGAAGACACCCCATTTCCCCGCCAGGTGCGAGACCACCGAACACTACGAGCCTTTCCACATGTTCTACCACAAGCTTCTCACCACTTCGTAGCACTTGAGAGCTTGGAGTGAAGGCTTAGTTTCATATGTTAAGCAGAAATTTCACATGGCACAGGAGGTGATACTGCAGTTGGACATCGCTCAGGAGGATAGGCAATTGTCCATAGAAGAACAAGCTTTGAGAGCGAGGTTCAAAAGAAGAGTCCGAGGACTTGCGGTGATTGAGCGTGGAGTCAGTAGTTGTAGCATATTACCAACCTCAAAGCTAGAGATGCGAACACAAAATTCTTCCACCGCAAGGTCAATGCTCGTAGACGAAAGAACCACAGCCAGTGTCTACACAATGGTAATGGTTGGGCAGCTACACATGGTGAGAAAATGGTGCTAATCCAGGAACATTTCAGCACGTTCATGAGATGCCCACCTCCCAGGGAAGTTGACATCAACTGAATTGCTTACAGGTTTCTTTTCATGGTCTAAGTACACTTGATGAGCCTTTGATGGAAGAAGAAATAAAAGGCATGGTCAATGAAATGCCACTTGAAAAGGCACTAGGGCCAGAGGGCTTCATAAGAGCATTTTTCAAAGCTGGTTGGGTGATTATTAAAGCTAACAGCATGGGCGTGGCAAATGCTTCCCACATCTTGCGGACCGCTAGCCTTTCTACACTAAACTTAGCAAACATTGTTCTGCTCCTGAAGAAAGAGGGTGTCGACTCAGTCACGGAGTTCCGCCCTATAAGCCTTATCCACTCCTTCACCAAAATCATCGCAAAAGTGCTGGCAAGGCGCTTAGCACCATTCATGAATCACCTAGTCTCCAAATATCAAAGTGCTTTCATTAAGACGCGTAGCATCCATGACAACTTCAAGGCAGTACTTAAAACAGTCAAACATATGAACAGAAACAAAATCCCAACTCTATTCCCCAAAGTGGACATAACCAAAGCATTTGACTTGGTTTGTTAGGAGTATCTGATGATTCTCATGGAAAAACTTGGCTTCCCAACAAGGTGGAGGGATCGGGTTGCGACCCCTGCTATTCACTTCATCCTCTGGCGTCTTGCTAAATGGGGTGTCTTCTGTGCCAATAAAACATGGAAGAGGGTTAAGACAGGGCAACCCTCTATCTCAACTTCTCTTGGTCATGGCCATTGATCCTCTGCATAAGCTTATTGATCTCGCTACTGAATTTGAATACCTCACAAAACTAAGGGGCTTGCAGTGACTATGAGAGCCTCGATATACACTAACAGACAATCTTCGTCAAGCCAACATGGCAAGATATTGATATGCTTATAGACATCCTAAAAAATCTCGGCATCGTCTCCAGGCTAAAAACCAATTTCCAAAAGTCTACTGTTATCCCGATCAATTGCGTGGGTGTGGACTTGGATGACATCCTTCAAGACCTCCCAGTCGCAAGATCACACTTCCCAGTTATATTCCTAGGGCTGCCTCTATCCAGCGCGCGGCTAAGATGAGTGGACTTCTAGCCTTTCTTCGGTAAGGTCGTCTCCAATGCAAACTCACAAATTGGAATGGACGTCACATCAACCACGTTGGATGGCTAACGCTAGTTAAAGCAGTGCTCACCTCTCAGGCAGTATATTGTCTCCCTTCCTTAAGGGCTCCAAAAGCAACTTTAAAGGAAATCGATGGTAAGAAAAAGCAATTCCTATGGGCCGGTTCATAGGCATCGATGTGTGGTAAATGCAAAGTAAATTGGCCAAGATCATCAAGACCAACTAAATTTGGGGGTCTTGGAATTCTACACCTTGGGAGATTTGCAAGAGATCTGGGATTAAGATGGTTGTGGCTCCAGTGGGATGAAGACCACAAGTGGTGGGCTAGCCCTAACATTCCGTGCAACATGACGGATAGGATGCTCTTTGCGGCAGCAACCTTCGTTAATATAGGAGACTGCAAGAAAACTTCCTTCTGGAGCCATGCATGGCTTCATGGTTAGCGGCCTTGCGATATCGCCCCAAACATTTACATGAACTCCAGGAAAAAGAAATGCTCCTTGCATGAAGCTTTGGAAAATAACGCATCTATTAGAGACATCAATCTCCAGCACCGCAATTTTGGCGCCCAACATTTCATTGAATACATCCACCTTTGGCGGGAGGTTACACAAGTGCATCTTCATCCAAACACTCCTGACACCATCTCCTGGAAACTAACAAATGACCAGAAGCACACAACCATATTAGCTACAGTGCCCAATTCCTAGGATCAACGTCAAGTGACTTCAACCTTCTCAGTTGGAAGGTTTGGGCTCCACTAAAATGCAATTTTTTTAGCTGGCTTGCCATTCAAAACATAATTTGAATATCAGATAGGTTGGAGGTGTGCGGATGGCCAAACACACGTATATGTCTATTGTGTCACCTTTGGTCTATTGTGTCACCTTTGGTCGGAAACAGGCATACACATTTTTAAAGACTACAGATTTACAAGACAGACTTGGGTGGAAATAGCATCCTGCCTTGGCAATTTGAATCTTCACCCAGATGCATGGGCGCCAAGCGACTTAGTCTTGCATTGGCGGGCATCCATAGATCGCACCATTTGCATGGCAATACAAGGTCGGAGATCTATCACAATTTTGATGTATTGGGAGGTTTGGAACCAAATAAATGCGAGAATCTTTGAGCATACTGGAACTCCAAATTATCTCTTGTTGCAGAAAATCAAGGACAAGGCGCAATTGTGGATCTCGACAGGTGTAAAACACTTAGCTAGACTTGTATAACATTTTTGGCCTCATACCCGTCTTTGTTTTTGTGTAAGGCCGGTGGTGTCTTTTCTTTGTACTCTGTTCATCTAGACCTTCTTTTTTTAATATAATAGGCAACTCCTCTGTCGGTTTAGTTTAGAAAAAACAGTTTTAGCTCCATCAGTAGAGTTGCTTGTGGATCCAAAGGTAAAAAGCTGCTCCAATGAAATAGAGTTGTACGAAATGAGGCTAGATATATATCATCTAGAGAGAATAAACATGGCTAAGCTCTAGTAACTAGCAAGATAGTCAAAAATGTTACTGATGGAGACGAGCAAGCCTGGAAAGAAAAACCAGCTACCTCAAGCAATCATAGGAAGATATGACAGCAAGTGAGCTAAGAGCTAAAGCACTAGTACAGAGAAAATGGGACAGCAACAGGTTCAGTTCCAAAGACCAAGATGCAGGAGGACAATCAAAGTAGCACAGAATAAATGAGCTCTCGGATGACTAGACAAACCTAATGCAAGGAACCTTGCAAGCAAAATGTGAATAAATAATGGAAATAAGAGACACAACACTATAGCATGAAAATGATATTGCACAAGCACTGAATCATCCTTGCCTAATAGCTTCTGGCTGCTGCTTTGAATCGAGCACAATAAAAACCTGACGATGGTACCGAGCTCCTGTCCCTACACTACTGTCGTTCGCTGTTGTTGAAATGAAGAAGTTAGAGCAGCCAAGCACTGGAAAGATCTGGACAGCTAAAAAAAACACACGAACTGGACACGGATCAAGGACAATTATTGAAGCTGTGACAGCACCTGCTTTACAAGGCAGAGAGAGAGAGAGAGAGAGAACTGCAGGTAGTCTTGCAAGATAATTCTTCAAAAGACAACCAAATCAAAACTGAATGAACTGAGCTTTAATTTGGACCATGCCCTTGCCTCTTCACTGCGAATCCCCTCCAACAAGAAACACTCAAAAAGATCGATAATTTATCTCCAATTTTAAAAAAAAATCTGAGAACCCTAGAAAAGGGCGAAATTTTGTCATGATCCAAAATTGAAGTGTGTTCATACTAATAGGGTCGACCATGAGGGGGTTACATAATATTTGTATTATCATCAAATTCACATCAACTTCTAGGCAGTCTGGGTCGCATCTACTAGCTAATAAAAACGAAAAATAGACAATATAAGAGTTAACTAATTCAAAGCTAGGAACCATAAGATAGAGCATGACTTTATAAAAAAAATATAAACCTGGTTTCATATATTTTCAAACTAAAACAAAATTGATATTATTAAACTAGATTTTAGGATTTTTAAAGAAAAATATTTATATATTTTTTTGAAGAAAATTGTGGTCCAACTTACTCCCTTCGCGACTGAAGTGGTGCCATGTCGAACAAAACTGCCTAGGGACAAAAACAAACGGTTTTCATAGTTGAGGGGAGATAAAAATACGATTTATATACGAGGAAAGAAAATCAAACTCGTGAATAGTTGAGAGTGGTCAAAAGGCCGGTTTCATCATGAAAACAGGAGTTGACAATCCATCATGGGTACCTCCACCCCCAAGGCCCAAGTGTTTAGATTTGAAAATTTCTTGGTAGACTATCCTGGCTTCCTTGATCTTGTCAAATCTGTCTGGAATACTGAGGTCAATGCTACAAACAGTGCCACTAGGATCTCTGCCAAGTTCAAGCTGCTGAGAGCTTCCCTCAAGAAGTGGAGTAAAAAGCTTTCAAATCTTAACAACTTGCTCAAAAAATGTAATTGCACTTTGGAAGTTCTGGATGCTTTAGAGGAGCAAAGGCCACTCTTTACTCAAGAATATAACTTCAGGAAAATTCTAAAGGCTCATATTCTCAGGTTGCTCAGGTATAGGGAAGAATACTGGAAAAAAAGATACACTGTGAGATGGACTAAATTAGGAGATGAGGGAACCAAATTCTTTCATGCTGCTGCTACAGAGAGATACAGAATAAACACCATTACCAGTCTAGACACTGATGATGGAAGAAGAGTTACAGACCATAATGAGAAGGCTGCTCTACTGCTTGAAGAACACAAAAAGAGAATGGGCTGTACCTCCAACCCAACAATGCTTTACAATCTAAACCGATTGATACAGCCAAGTGAAAATTTAAAGTACTTATCTAGACCCTTCTCTACCATAGACATCGATAAGGTAATCAAGCAAATGTCGGCTGATAAAGCTCCAAGCCCCGATGGTTTTAATGGAATGTTCCTCAAGAAGTGTTGGGACATAATTAAAGAAGACATTTATACCCTAAGCTTTGACTTCTTTAATATGGCTCACTCAGTTTGGAAGATATAAATTTCTCCTTCATCACTTTGGTCCCAAAAGTGCACAACCCAACTAACACAAATGATTTTAGGCCCATCTCCCTCCTCAACTGTGTCCTTAAGATCATCACAAAGCTTCTCGCTGATCGGCTGCAGACAAAAATCATATCTCTGATACACAAAAACCAATATGGTTTTATCAAAACAAGAACAATCCAAGACTGTCTTGCTTGGGCATATGAGTATATCTACCAATGTCAACATTCAAAGAAAGAAATCATCATCCTAAAGCTGGACTTCACAAAGGCATTTGATACAATTGAGCATGATACAATCATTCAGATGAAGCATCACTTGGGTTTCGGTGACAAATGGATTGACTGGATTAAAAGGATTCTAGCCGCTGGTTCGTCCTCGATCCTCCTCAATGGTGTTCCTGGTAATCACTTCCACTGCCACCGTGGTGTCAGACAAGGTGACCCCTTGTCCCCCTCTGTTATTTGTTCTGGCAGCGGACCTGTTACAATGCATTATTAACAAGGGTCATCAGAATGGACTTTTTGAACTCCTCGTCCCATCCTATAAGCTTGATCAATACCCAATTATACAATATGTTGACGACACTCTTCTTGTCATGAAAGCATCTCAAAGAGAACTCTTTACTCTGAAAGGTCTACTGGAATCTTTTGCACAATCAACAGGTTTGAGGGTCAATTTCAAGAAATCTTGTCTTGTTCCCCTCAACCTCTCTGATGACAAAGCAGCCCTTTTGGCTGGTGTTTTTGGATGCAAGATTGAATCTCTACCTTTTCCTTACCAAGGATTGCCTCTAGGTACCACAAAGCCGAGGGTTGATCACTTTGGTCCCATTATGAGCAAAACTGAAAGAAAACTCACTGCCACCTCAAACCTTCTCACTCATGCTGGAAGGCTTCAACTAGTAAACTCAGTTATCTCTTCCCTTCCCACTTTTGCCATGTGCGCCCTTCAAGTTCCAGCTGTTGTCTTAGATTATATTGATAGAGCAAGGAGGCACTGTCTTTGGAGAGGGTCTGACAGCAACGCCAAAATGAAGCTCACTATCCCAGTTGTTAGGTTCCACATGCAACTACTGATAAGGGCGCACATGGCAAAAGTGGGAAGGGAAGAGATAACTGAGTTTACTAGTTGAAGCCTTCCAGCATGAGTGAGAAGGTTTGAGGTGGCAGTGAGTTTTCTTTCAGTTTTGCTCATAATGGGACCAAAGTGATCAACCCTCGGCTTTGTGGTACCTAGAGGCAATCCTTGGTAAGGAAAAGGTAGAGATTCAATCTTGCATCCAAAAACACCAGCCAAAAGGGCTGCTTTGTCATCAGAGAGGTTGAGGGGAACAAGACAAGATTTCTTGAAATTGACCCTCAAACCTGTTGATTGTGCAAAAGATTCCAGTAGACCTTTCAGAGTAAAGAGTTCTCTTTGAGATGCTTTCATGACAAGAAGAGTGTCGTCAACATATTGTATAATTGGGTATTGATCAAGCTTATAGGATGGGACGAGGAGTTCAAAAAGTCCATTCTGATGACCCTTGTTAATAATGCATTGTAACAGGTCCGCTGCCAGAACAAATAACAGAGGGGGACAAGGGGTCACCTTGTCTGACACCACGGTGGCAGTGGAAGTGATTACCAGGAACACCATTGAGGAGGATCGAGGACGAACCAGCGGCTAGAATCCTTTTAATCCAGTCAATCCATTTGTCACCGAAACCCAAGTGATGCTTCATCTGAATGATTGTATCATGCTCAATTGTATCAAATGCCTTTGTGAAGTCCAGCTTTAGGATGATGATTTCTTTCTTTGAATGTTGACATTGGTAGATATACTCATATGCCCAAGCAAGACAGTCTTGGATTGTTCTTGTTTTGATAAAACCATATTGGTTTTTGTGTATCAGAGATATGATTTTTGTCTGCAGCCGATCAGCGAGAAGCTTTGTGATGATCTTAAGGACACAGTTGAGGAGGGAGATGGGCCTAAAATCATTTGTGTTAGTTGGGTTGTGCACTTTTGGGACCAAAGTGATGAAGGAGAAATTTATATCTTCCAAACTGAGTGAGCCATATTAAAGAAGTCAAAGCTTAGGGTATAAATGTCTTCTTTAATTATGTCCCAACACTTCTTGAGGAACATTCCATTAAAACCATCGGGGCTTGGAGCTTTATCAGCCGACATTTGCTTGATTACCTTATCGATGTCTATGGTAGAGAAGGGTCTAGATAAGTACTTTAAATTTTCACTTGGCTGTATCAATCGGTTTAGATTGTAAAGCATTGTTGGGTTGGAGGTACAGCCCATTCTCTTTTTGTGTTCTTCAAGCAGTAGAGCAGCCTTCTCATTATGGTCTGTAACTCTTCTTCCATCATCAGTGTCTAGACTGGTAATGGTGTTTATTCTGTATCTCTCTGTAGCAGCAGCATGAAAGAATTTGGTTCCCTCATCTCCTAATTTAGTCCATCTCACAGTGTATCTTTTTTTCCAGTATTCTTCCCTATACCTGAGCAACCTGAGAATATGAGCCTTTAGAATTTTCCTGAAGTTATATTCTTGAGTAAAGAGTGGCCTTTGCTCCTCTAAAGCATCCAGAACTTCCAAAGTGCAATTACATTTTTTGAGCAAGTTGTTAAGATTTGAAAGCTTTTTACTCCACTTCTTGAGGGAAGCTCTCAGCAGCTTGAACTTGGCAGAGATCCTAGTGGCACTGTTTGTAGCATTGACCTCAGTATTCCAGACAGATTTGACAAGATCAAGGAAGCCAGGATAGTCTACCAAGAAATTTTCAAATCTAAACACTTGGGCCTTGGGGGTGGAGGTACCCATGATGGATTGTCAACTCCTGTTTTCATGATGAAACCGGCCTTTTGACCACTCTCAACTATTCACGAGTTTGATTTTCTTTCCTCGTATATAAATCGTATTTTTATCTCCCCTCAACTATGAAAACCGTTTGTTTTTGTCCCTAGGCAGTTTTGTTCGACATGGCACCACTTCAGTCGCGAAGGGAGTAAGTTGGACCACAATTTTCTTCAAAAAAATATATAAATATTTTTCTTTAAAAATCCTAAAATCTAGTTTAATAATATCAATTTTGTTTTAGTTTGAAAATATATGAAACCAGGTTTATATTTTTTTTATAAAGTCATGCTCTATCTTATGGTTCCTAGCTTTGAATTAGTTAACTCTTATATTGTCTATTTTTCGTTTTTATTAGCTAGTAGATGCGACCCAGACTGCCTAGAAGTTGATGTGAATTTGATGATAATACAAATATTATGTAACCCCCTCATGGTCGACCCTATTAGTATGAACACACTTCAATTTTGGATCATGACAAAATTTCGCCCTTTTCTAGGGTTCTCAGATTTTTTTTTAAAATTGGAGATAAATTATCGATCTTTTTGAGTGTTTCTTGTTGGAGGGGATTCGCAGTGAAGAGGCAAGGGCATGGTCCAAATTAAAGCTCAGTTCATTCAGTTTTGATTTGGTTGTCTTTTGAAGAATTATCTTGCAAGACTACCTGCAGTTCTCTCTCTCTCTCTCTCTCTCTGCCTTGTAAAGCAGGTGCTGTCACAGCTTCAATAATTGTCCTTGATCCGTGTCCAGTTCGTGTGTTTTTTTTAGCTGTCCAGATCTTTCCAGTGCTTGGCTGCTCTAACTTCTTCATTTCAACAACAGCGAACGACAGTAGTGTAGGGACAGGAGCTCGGTACCATCGTCAGGTTTTTATTGTGCTCGATTCAAAGCAGCAGCCAGAAGCTATTAGGCAAGGATGATTCAGTGCTTGTGCAATATCATTTTCATGCTATAGTGTTGTGTCTCTTATTTCCATTATTTATTCACATTTTGCTTGCAAGGTTCCTTGCATTAGGTTTGTCTAGTCATCCGAGAGCTCATTTATTCTGTGCTACTTTGATTGTCCTCCTGCATCTTGGTCTTTGGAACTGAACCTGTTGCTGTCCCATTTTCTCTGTACTAGTGCTTTAGCTCTTAGCTCACTTGCTGTCATATCTTCCTATGATTGCTTGAGGTAGCTGGTTTTTCTTTCCAGGCTTGCTCGTCTCCATCAGTAACATTTTGACTATCTTGCTAGTTACTAGAGCTTAGCCATGTTTATTCTCTCTAGATGATATATATCTAGCCTCATTTCGTACAACTCTATTTCATTGGAGCAGCTTTTTACCTTTGGATCCACAAGCAACTCTACTGATGGAGCTAAAACTGTTTTTTCTAAACTAAACCGACAGAGGAGTTGCCTATTATATTAAAAAAAGAAGGTCTAGATGAACAGAGTACAAAGAAAAGACACCACCGGCCTTACACAAAAACAAAGACGGGTATGAGGCCAAAAATGTTATACAAGTCTAGCTAAGTGTTTTACACCTGTCGAGATCCACAATTGCGCCTTGTCCTTGATTTTCTGCAACAAGAGATAATTTGGAGTTCCAGTATGCTCAAAGATTCTCGCATTTATTTGGTTCCAAACCTCCCAATACATCAAAATTGTGATAGATCTCCGACCTTGTATTGCCATGCAAATGGTGCGATCTATGGATGCCCGCCAATGCAAGACTAAGTCGCTTGGCGCCCATGCATCTGGGTGAAGATTCAAATTGCCAAGGCAGGATGCTATTTCCACCCAAGTCTGTCTTGTAAATCTGTAGTCTTTAAAAATGTGTATGCCTGTTTCCGACCAAAGGTGACACAATAGACCAAAGGTGACACAATAGACATATACGTGTGTTTGGCCATCCGCACACCTCCAACCTATCTGATATTCAAATTATGTTTTGAATGGCAAGCCAGCTAAAAAAATTGCATTTTAGTGGAGCCCAAACCTTCCAACTGAGAAGGTTGAAGTCACTTGACGTTGATCCTAGGAATTGGGCACTGTAGCTAATATGGTTGTGTGCTTCTGGTCATTTGTTAGTTTCCAGGAGATGGTGTCAGGAGTGTTTGGATGAAGATGCACTTGTGTAACCTCCCGCCAAAGTGGATGTATTCAATGAAATGTTGGGCGCCAAAATTGCGGTGCTGGAGATTGATGTCTCTAATAGATGCGTTATTTTCCAAAGCTTCATGCAAGGAGCATTTCTTTTTCCTGGAGTTCATGTAAATGTTTGGGGCGATATCGCAAGGCCGCTAACCATGAAGCCATGCATGGCTCCAGAAGGAAGTTTTCTTGCAGTCTCCTATATTAACGAAGGTTGCTGCCGCAAAGAGCATCCTATCCGTCATGTTGCACGGAATGTTAGGGCTAGCCCACCACTTGTGGTCTTCATCCCACTGGAGCCACAACCATCTTAATCCCAGATCTCTTGCAAATCTCCCAAGGTGTAGAATTCCAAGACCCCCAAATTTAGTTGGTCTTGATGATCTTGGCCAATTTACTTTGCATTTACCACACATCGATGCCTATGAACCGGCCCATAGGAATTGCTTTTTCTTACCATCGATTTCCTTTAAAGTTGCTTTTGGAGCCCTTAAGGAAGGGAGACAATATACTGCCTGAGAGGTGAGCACTGCTTTAACTAGCGTTAGCCATCCAACGTGGTTGATGTGACGTCCATTCCAATTTGTGAGTTTGCATTGGAGACGACCTTACCGAAGAAAGGCTAGAAGTCCACTCATCTTAGCGCGCGCTGGATAGAGGCAGCCCTAGGAATATAACTGGGAAGTGTGATCTTGCGACTGGGAGGTCTTGAAGGATGTCATCCAAGTCCACACCCACGCAATTGATCGGGATAACAGTAGACTTTTGGAAATTGGTTTTTAGCCTGGAGACGATGCCGAGATTTTTTAGGATGTCTATAAGCATATCAATATCTTGCCATGTTGGCTTGACGAAGATTGTCTGTTAGTGTATATCGAGGCTCTCATAGTCACTGCAAGCCCCTTAGTTTTGTGAGGTATTCAAATTCAGTAGCGAGATCAATAAGCTTATGCAGAGGATCAATGGCCATGACCAAGAGAAGTTGAGATAGAGGGTTGCCCTGTCTTAACCCTCTTCCATGTTTTATTGGCACAGAAGACACCCCATTTAGCAAGACGCCAGAGGATGAAGTGAATAGCAGGGGTCGCAACCCGATCCCTCCACCTTGTTGGGAAGCCAAGTTTTTCCATGAGAATCATCAGATACTCCTAACAAACCAAGTCAAATGCTTTGGTTATGTCCACTTTGGGGAATAGAGTTGGGATTTTGTTTCTGTTCATATGTTTGACTGTTTTAAGTACTGCCTTGAAGTTGTCATGGATGCTACGCGTCTTAATGAAAGCACTTTGATATTTGGAGACTAGGTGATTCATGAATGGTGCTAAGCGCCTTGCCAGCACTTTTGCGATGATTTTGGTGAAGGAGTGGATAAGGCTTATAGGGCGGAACTCCGTGACTGAGTCGACACCCTCTTTCTTCAGGAGCAGAACAATGTTTGCTAAGTTTAGTGTAGAAAGGCTAGCGGTCCGCAAGATGTGGGAAGCATTTGCCACGCCCATGCTGTTAGCTTTAATAATCACCCAACCAGCTTTGAAAAATGCTCTTATGAAGCCCTCTGGCCCTAGTGCCTTTTCAAGTGGCATTTCATTGACCATGCCTTTTATTTCTTCTTCCACCGCAAGGTCAATGCTCGTAGACGAAAGAACCACAGCCAGTGTCTACACAATGGTAATGGTTGGGCAGCTACACATGGTGAGAAAATGGTGCTAATCCAGGAACATTTCAGCACGTTCATGAGATGCCCACCTCCCAGGGAAGTTGACATCAACTGAATTGCTTACAGGTTTCTTTTCATGGTCTAAGTACACTTGATGAGCCTTTGATGGAAGAAGAAATAAAAGGCATGGTCAATGAAATGCCACTTGAAAAGGCACTAGGGCCAGAGGGCTTCATAAGAGCATTTTTCAAAGCTGGTTGGGTGATTATTAAAGCTAACAGCATGGGCGTGGCAAATGCTTCCCACATCTTGCGGACCGCTAGCCTTTCTACACTAAACTTAGCAAACATTGTTCTGCTCCTGAAGAAAGAGGGTGTCGACTCAGTCACGGAGTTCCGCCCTATAAGCCTTATCCACTCCTTCACCAAAATCATCGCAAAAGTGCTGGCAAGGCGCTTAGCACCATTCATGAATCACCTAGTCTCCAAATATCAAAGTGCTTTCATTAAGACGCGTAGCATCCATGACAACTTCAAGGCAGTACTTAAAACAGTCAAACATATGAACAGAAACAAAATCCCAACTCTATTCCCCAAAGTGGACATAACCAAAGCATTTGACTTGGTTTGTTAGGAGTATCTGATGATTCTCATGGAAAAACTTGGCTTCCCAACAAGGTGGAGGGATCGGGTTGCGACCCCTGCTATTCACTTCATCCTCTGGCGTCTTGCTAAATGGGGTGTCTTCTGTGCCAATAAAACATGGAAGAGGGTTAAGACAGGGCAACCCTCTATCTCAACTTCTCTTGGTCATGGCCATTGATCCTCTGCATAAGCTTATTGATCTCGCTACTGAATTTGAATACCTCACAAAACTAAGGGGCTTGCAGTGACTATGAGAGCCTCGATATACACTAACAGACAATCTTCGTCAAGCCAACATGGCAAGATATTGATATGCTTATAGACATCCTAAAAAATCTCGGCATCGTCTCCAGGCTAAAAACCAATTTCCAAAAGTCTACTGTTATCCCGATCAATTGCGTGGGTGTGGACTTGGATGACATCCTTCAAGACCTCCCAGTCGCAAGATCACACTTCCCAGTTATATTCCTAGGGCTGCCTCTATCCAGCGCGCGGCTAAGATGAGTGGACTTCTAGCCTTTCTTCGGTAAGGTCGTCTCCAATGCAAACTCACAAATTGGAATGGACGTCACATCAACCACGTTGGATGGCTAACGCTAGTTAAAGCAGTGCTCACCTCTCAGGCAGTATATTGTCTCCCTTCCTTAAGGGCTCCAAAAGCAACTTTAAAGGAAATCGATGGTAAGAAAAAGCAATTCCTATGGGCCGGTTCATAGGCATCGATGTGTGGTAAATGCAAAGTAAATTGGCCAAGATCATCAAGACCAACTAAATTTGGGGGTCTTGGAATTCTACACCTTGGGAGATTTGCAAGAGATCTGGGATTAAGATGGTTGTGGCTCCAGTGGGATGAAGACCACAAGTGGTGGGCTAGCCCTAACATTCCGTGCAACATGACGGATAGGATGCTCTTTGCGGCAGCAACCTTCGTTAATATAGGAGACTGCAAGAAAACTTCCTTCTGGAGCCATGCATGGCTTCATGGTTAGCGGCCTTGCGATATCGCCCCAAACATTTACATGAACTCCAGGAAAAAGAAATGCTCCTTGCATGAAGCTTTGGAAAATAACGCATCTATTAGAGACATCAATCTCCAGCACCGCAATTTTGGCGCCCAACATTTCATTGAATACATCCACCTTTGGCGGGAGGTTACACAAGTGCATCTTCATCCAAACACTCCTGACACCATCTCCTGGAAACTAACAAATGACCAGAAGCACACAACCATATTAGCTACAGTGCCCAATTCCTAGGATCAACGTCAAGTGACTTCAACCTTCTCAGTTGGAAGGTTTGGGCTCCACTAAAATGCAATTTTTTTAGCTGGCTTGCCATTCAAAACATAATTTGAATATCAGATAGGTTGGAGGTGTGCGGATGGCCAAACACACGTATATGTCTATTGTGTCACCTTTGGTCTATTGTGTCACCTTTGGTCGGAAACAGGCATACACATTTTTAAAGACTACAGATTTACAAGACAGACTTGGGTGGAAATAGCATCCTGCCTTGGCAATTTGAATCTTCACCCAGATGCATGGGCGCCAAGCGACTTAGTCTTGCATTGGCGGGCATCCATAGATCGCACCATTTGCATGGCAATACAAGGTCGGAGATCTATCACAATTTTGATGTATTGGGAGGTTTGGAACCAAATAAATGCGAGAATCTTTGAGCATACTGGAACTCCAAATTATCTCTTGTTGCAGAAAATCAAGGACAAGGCGCAATTGTGGATCTCGACAGGTGTAAAACACTTAGCTAGACTTGTATAACATTTTTGGCCTCATACCCGTCTTTGTTTTTGTGTAAGGCCGGTGGTGTCTTTTCTTTGTACTCTGTTCATCTAGACCTTCTTTTTTTAATATAATAGGCAACTCCTCTGTCGGTTTAGTTTAGAAAAAACAGTTTTAGCTCCATCAGTAGAGTTGCTTGTGGATCCAAAGGTAAAAAGCTGCTCCAATGAAATAGAGTTGTACGAAATGAGGCTAGATATATATCATCTAGAGAGAATAAACATGGCTAAGCTCTAGTAACTAGCAAGATAGTCAAAAATGTTACTGATGGAGACGAGCAAGCCTGGAAAGAAAAACCAGCTACCTCAAGCAATCATAGGAAGATATGACAGCAAGTGAGCTAAGAGCTAAAGCACTAGTACAGAGAAAATGGGACAGCAACAGGTTCAGTTCCAAAGACCAAGATGCAGGAGGACAATCAAAGTAGCACAGAATAAATGAGCTCTCGGATGACTAGACAAACCTAATGCAAGGAACCTTGCAAGCAAAATGTGAATAAATAATGGAAATAAGAGACACAACACTATAGCATGAAAATGATATTGCACAAGCACTGAATCATCCTTGCCTAATAGCTTCTGGCTGCTGCTTTGAATCGAGCACAATAAAAACCTGACGATGGTACCGAGCTCCTGTCCCTACACTACTGTCGTTCGCTGTTGTTGAAATGAAGAAGTTAGAGCAGCCAAGCACTGGAAAGATCTGGACAGCTAAAAAAAACACACGAACTGGACACGGATCAAGGACAATTATTGAAGCTGTGACAGCACCTGCTTTACAAGGCAGAGAGAGAGAGAGAGAGAGAGAACTGCAGGTAGTCTTGCAAGATAATTCTTCAAAAGACAACCAAATCAAAACTGAATGAACTGAGCTTTAATTTGGACCATGCCCTTGCCTCTTCACTGCGAATCCCTCCAACAAGAAACACTCAAAAAGATCGATAATTTATCTCCAATTTTAAAAAAAAATCTGAGAACCCTAGAAAAGGGCGAAATTTTGTCATGATCCAAAATTGAAGTGTGTTCATACTAATAGGGTCGACCATGAGGGGGTTACATAATATTTGTATTATCATCAAATTCACATCAACTTCTAGGCAGTCTGGGTCGCATCTACTAGCTAATAAAAACGAAAAATAGACAATATAAGAGTTAACTAATTCAAAGCTAGGAACCATAAGATAGAGCATGACTTTATAAAAAAAATATAAACCTGGTTTCATATATTTTCAAACTAAAACAAAATTGATATTATTAAACTAGATTTTAGGATTTTTAAAGAAAAATATTTATATATTTTTTGAAGAAAATTGTGGTCCAACTTACTCCCTTCGCGACTGAAGTGGTGCCATGTCGAACAAAACTGCCTAGGGACAAAAACAAACGGTTTTCATAGTTGAGGGGAGATAAAAATACGATTTATATACGAGGAAAGAAAATCAAACTCGTGAATAGTTGAGAGTGGTCAAAAGGCCGGTTTCATCATGAAAACAGGAGTTGACAATCCATCATGGGTACCTCCACCCCCAAGGCCCAAGTGTTTAGATTTGAAAATTTCTTGGTAGACTATCCTGGCTTCCTTGATCTTGTCAAATCTGTCTGGAATACTGAGGTCAATGCTACAAACAGTGCCACTAGGATCTCTGCCAAGTTCAAGCTGCTGAGAGCTTCCCTCAAGAAGTGGAGTAAAAAGCTTTCAAATCTTAACAACTTGCTCAAAAAATGTAATTGCACTTTGGAAGTTCTGGATGCTTTAGAGGAGCAAAGGCCACTCTTTACTCAAGAATATAACTTCAGGAAAATTCTAAAGGCTCATATTCTCAGGTTGCTCAGGTATAGGGAAGAATACTGGAAAAAAAGATACACTGTGAGATGGACTAAATTAGGAGATGAGGGAACCAAATTCTTTCATGCTGCTGCTACAGAGAGATACAGAATAAACACCATTACCAGTCTAGACACTGATGATGGAAGAAGAGTTACAGACCATAATGAGAAGGCTGCTCTACTGCTTGAAGAACACAAAAAGAGAATGGGCTGTACCTCCAACCCAACAATGCTTTACAATCTAAACCGATTGATACAGCCAAGTGAAAATTTAAAGTACTTATCTAGACCCTTCTCTACCATAGACATCGATAAGGTAATCAAGCAAATGTCGGCTGATAAAGCTCCAAGCCCCGATGGTTTTAATGGAATGTTCCTCAAGAAGTGTTGGGACATAATTAAAGAAGACATTTATACCCTAAGCTTTGACTTCTTTAATATGGCTCACTCAGTTTGGAAGATATAAATTTCTCCTTCATCACTTTGGTCCAAAAGTGCACAACCCAACTAACACAAATGATTTTAGGCCCATCTCCCTCCTCAACTGTGTCCTTAAGATCATCACAAAGCTTCTCGCTGATCGGCTGCAGACAAAAATCATATCTCTGATACACAAAAACCAATATGGTTTTATCAAAACAAGAACAATCCAAGACTGTCTTGCTTGGGCATATGAGTATATCTACCAATGTCAACATTCAAAGAAAGAAATCATCATCCTAAAGCTGGACTTCACAAAGGCATTTGATACAATTGAGCAACCTGAGAATATGAGCCTTTAGAATTTTCCTGAAGTTATATTCTTGAGTAAAGAGTGGCCTTTGCTCCTCTAAAGCATCCAGAACTTCCAAAGTGCAATTACATTTTTTGAGCAAGTTGTTAAGATTTGAAAGCTTTTTACTCCACTTCTTGAGGGAAGCTCTCAGCAGCTTGAACTTGGCAGAGATCCTAGTGGCACTGTTTGTAGCATTGACCTCAGTATTCCAGACAGATTTGACAAGATCAAGGAAGCCAGGATAGTCTACCAAGAAATTTTCAAATCTAAACACTTGGGCCTTGGGGGTGGAGGTACCCATGATGGATTGTCAACTCCTGTTTTCATGATGAAACCGGCCTTTTGACCACTCTCAACTATTCACGAGTTTGATTTTCTTTCCTCGTATATAAATCGTATTTTTATCTCCCCTCAACTATGAAAACCGTTTGTTTTTGTCCCTAGGCAGTTTTGTTCGACATGGCACCACTTCAGTCGCGAAGGGAGTAAGTTGGACCACAATTTTCTTCAAAAAATATATAAATATTTTTCTTTAAAAATCCTAAAATCTAGTTTAATAATATCAATTTTGTTTTAGTTTGAAAATATATGAAACCAGGTTTATATTTTTTTTATAAAGTCATGCTCTATCTTATGGTTCCTAGCTTTGAATTAGTTAACTCTTATATTGTCTATTTTTCGTTTTTATTAGCTAGTAGATGCGACCCAGACTGCCTAGAAGTTGATGTGAATTTGATGATAATACAAATATTATGTAACCCCTCATGGTCGACCCTATTAGTATGAACACACTTCAATTTTGGATCATGACAAATTTCGCCCTTTTCTAGGGTTCTCAGATTTTTTTTAAAATTGGAGATAAATTATCGATCTTTTTGAGTGTTTCTTGTTGGAGGGGATTCGCAGTGAAGAGGCAAGGGCATGGTCCAATTAAAGCTCAGTTCATTCAGTTTTGATTTGGTTGTCTTTTGAAGAATTATCTTGCAAGACTACCTGCAGTTCTCTCTCTCTCTCTCTCTCTGCCTTGTAAAGCAGGTGCTGTCACAGCTTCAATAATTGTCCTTGATCCGTGTCCAGTTCGTGTGTTTTTTTTAGCTGTCCAGATCTTTCCAGTGCTTGGCTGCTAACTTCTTCATTTCAACAACAGCGAACGACAGTAGTGTAGGGACAGGAGCTCGGTACCATCGTCAGGTTTTTATTGTGCTCGATTCAAAGCAGCAGCCAGAAGCTATTAGGCAAGGATGATTCAGTGCTTGTGCAATATCATTTTCATGCTATAGTGTTGTGTCTCTTATTTCCATTATTTATTCACATTTTGCTTGCAAGGTTCCTTGCATTAGGTTTGTCTAGTCATCCGAGAGCTCATTTATTCTGTGCTACTTTGATTGTCCTCCTGCATCTTGGTCTTTGGAACTGAACCTGTTGCTGTCCCATTTTCTCTGTACTAGTGCTTTAGCTCTTAGCTCACTTGCTGTCATATCTTCCTATGATTGCTTGAGGTAGCTGGTTTTTCTTTCCAGGCTTGCTCGTCTCCATCAGTAACATTTTTGACTATCTTGCTAGTTACTAGAGCTTAGCCATGTTTATTCTCTCTAGATGATATATATCTAGCCTCATTTCGTACAACTCTATTTCATTGGAGCAGCTTTTTACCTTTGGATCCACAAGCAACTCTACTGATGGAGCTAAAACTGTTTTTTCTAAACTAAACCGACAGAGGAGTTGCCTATTATATTAAAAAAAGAAGGTCTAGATGAACAGAGTACAAAGAAAAGACACCACCGGCCTTACACAAAAACAAAGACGGGTATGAGGCCAAAAATGTTATACAAGTCTAGCTAAGTGTTTTACACCTGTCGAGATCCACAATTGCGCCTTGTCCTTGATTTTCTGCAACAAGAGATAATTTGGAGTTCCAGTATGCTCAAAGATTCTCGCATTTATTTGGTTCCAAACCTCCCAATACATCAAAATTGTGATAGATCTCCGACCTTGTATTGCCATGCAAATGGTGCGATCTATGGATGCCCGCCAATGCAAGACTAAGTCGCTTGGCGCCCATGCATCTGGGTGAAGATTCAAATTGCCAAGGCAGGATGCTATTTCCACCCAAGTCTGTCTTGTAAATCTGTAGTCTTTAAAAATGTGTATGCCTGTTTCCGACCAAAGGTGACACAATAGACCAAAGGTGACACAATAGACATATACGTGTGTTTGGCCATCCGCACACCTCCAACCTATCTGATATTCAAATTATGTTTTGAATGGCAAGCCAGCTAAAAAAATTGCATTTTAGTGGAGCCCAAACCTTCCAACTGAGAAGGTTGAAGTCACTTGACGTTGATCCTAGGAATTGGGCACTGTAGCTAATATGGTTGTGTGCTTCTGGTCATTTGTTAGTTTCCAGGAGATGGTGTCAGGAGTGTTTGGATGAAGATGCACTTGTGTAACCTCCCGCCAAAGGTGGATGTATTCAATGAAATGTTGGGCGCCAAAATTGCGGTGCTGGAGATTGATGTCTCTAATAGATGCGTTATTTTCCAAAGCTTCATGCAAGGAGCATTTCTTTTTCCTGGAGTTCATGTAAATGTTTGGGGCGATATCGCAAGGCCGCTAACCATGAAGCCATGCATGGCTCCAGAAGGAAGTTTTCTTGCAGTCTCCTATATTAACGAAGGTTGCTGCCGCAAAGAGCATCCTATCCGTCATGTTGCACGGAATGTTAGGGCTAGCCCACCACTTGTGGTCTTCATCCCACTGGAGCCACAACCATCTTAATCCCAGATCTCTTGCAAATCTCCCAAGGTGTAGAATTCCAAGACCCCCAAATTTAGTTGGTCTTGATGATCTTGGCCAATTTACTTTGCATTTACCACACATCGATGCCTATGAACCGGCCCATAGGAATTGCTTTTTCTTACCATCGATTTCCTTTAAAGTTGCTTTTGGAGCCCTTAAGGAAGGGAGACAATATACTGCCTTGTAAAGCAGGTGCTGTCACAGCTTCAATAATTGTCCTTGATCCGTGTCCAGTTCGTGTGTTTTTTTTAGCTGTCCAGATCTTTCCAGTGCTTGGCTGCTCTAACTTCTTCATTTCAACAACAGCGAACGACAGTAGTGTAGGGACAGGAGCTCGGTACCATCGTCAGGTTTTTATTGTGCTCGATTCAAAGCAGCAGCCAGAAGCTATTAGGCAAGGATGATTCAGTGCTTGTGCAATATCATTTTCATGCTATAGTGTTGTGTCTCTTATTTCCATTATTTATTCACATTTTGCTTGCAAGGTTCCTTGCATTAGGTTTGTCTAGTCATCCGAGAGCTCATTTATTCTGTGCTACTTTGATTGTCCTCCTGCATCTTGGTCTTTGGAACTGAACCTGTTGCTGTCCCATTTTCTCTGTACTAGTGCTTTAGCTCTTAGCTCACTTGCTGTCATATCTTCCTATGATTGCTTGAGGTAGCTGGTTTTTCTTTCCAGGCTTGCTCGTCTCCATCAGTAACATTTTTGACTATCTTGCTAGTTACTAGAGCTTAGCCATGTTTATTCTCTCTAGATGATATATATCTAGCCTCATTTCGTACAACTCTATTTCATTGGAGCAGCTTTTTACCTTTGGATCCACAAGCAACTCTACTGATGGAGCTAAAACTGTTTTTTCTAAACTAAACCGACAGAGGAGTTGCCTATTATATTAAAAAAAGAAGGTCTAGATGAACAGAGTACAAAGAAAAGACACCACCGGCCTTACACAAAAACAAAGACGGGTATGAGGCCAAAAATGTTATACAAGTCTAGCTAAGTGTTTTACACCTGTCGAGATCCATCGTGATACTTGATGAACTACCAGGTTTATATGTGCTCAAGTGCAAGAGAGCGACTGTCTCGGCAGCTGCCATTGTACTTGTGCTCTTATAAATTGGACGGTTCTATGACACGGCAAACCAAAATTTTTAGTCCGCGCCGGGTTGGGCTGTCACTCACTTTCCCTACGTTTCCCTGCATTTCCCCGCCAGGTGCGAGACCACCGAACACTACGAGCCTTTCCACATGTTCTACCACAAGCTTCTCACCACTTCGTAGCACTTGAGAGCTTGGAGTGAAGGCTTAGTTTCATATGTTAAGCAGAAATTTCACATGGCACAGGAGGTGATACTGCAGTTGGACATCGCTCAGGAGGATAGGCAATTGTCCATAGAAGAACAAGCTTTGAGAGCGAGGTTCAAAAGAAGAGTCCGAGGACTTGCGGTGATTGAGCGTGGAGTCAGTAGTTGTAGCATATTACCAACCTCAAAGCTAGAGATGCGAACACAAAATTCTTCCACCGCAAGGTCAATGCTCGTAGACGAAAGAACCACAGCCAGTGTCTACACAATGGTAATGGTTGGGCAGCTACACATGGTGAGAAAATGGTGCTAATCCAGGAACATTTCAGCACGTTCATGAGATGCCCACCTCCCAGGGAAGTTGACATCAACTGAATTGCTTACAGGTTTCTTTTCATGGTCTAAGTACACTTGATGAGCCTTTGATGGAAGAAGAAATAAAAGGCATGGTCAATGAAATGCCACTTGAAAAGGCACTAGGGCCAGAGGGCTTCATAAGAGCATTTTTCAAAGCTGGTTGGGTGATTATTAAAGCTAACAGCATGGGCGTGGCAAATGCTTCCCACATCTTGCGGACCGCTAGCCTTTCTACACTAAACTTAGCAAACATTGTTCTGCTCCTGAAGAAAGAGGGTGTCGACTCAGTCACGGAGTTCCGCCCTATAAGCCTTATCCACTCCTTCACCAAAATCATCGCAAAAGTGCTGGCAAGGCGCTTAGCACCATTCATGAATCACCTAGTCTCCAAATATCAAAGTGCTTTCATTAAGACGCGTAGCATCCATGACAACTTCAAGGCAGTACTTAAAACAGTCAAACATATGAACAGAAACAAAATCCCAACTCTATTCCCCAAAGTGGACATAACCAAAGCATTTGACTTGGTTTGTTAGGAGTATCTGATGATTCTCATGGAAAAACTTGGCTTCCCAACAAGGTGGAGGGATCGGGTTGCGACCCCTGCTATTCACTTCATCCTCTGGCGTCTTGCTAAATGGGGTGTCTTCTGTGCCAATAAAACATGGAAGAGGGTTAAGACAGGGCAACCCTCTATCTCAACTTCTCTTGGTCATGGCCATTGATCCTCTGCATAAGCTTATTGATCTCGCTACTGAATTTGAATACCTCACAAAACTAAGGGGCTTGCAGTGACTATGAGAGCCTCGATATACACTAACAGACAATCTTCGTCAAGCCAACATGGCAAGATATTGATATGCTTATAGACATCCTAAAAAATCTCGGCATCGTCTCCAGGCTAAAAACCAATTTCCAAAAGTCTACTGTTATCCCGATCAATTGCGTGGGTGTGGACTTGGATGACATCCTTCAAGACCTCCCAGTCGCAAGATCACACTTCCCAGTTATATTCCTAGGGCTGCCTCTATCCAGCGCGCGGCTAAGATGAGTGGACTTCTAGCCTTTCTTCGGTAAGGTCGTCTCCAATGCAAACTCACAAATTGGAATGGACGTCACATCAACCACGTTGGATGGCTAACGCTAGTTAAAGCAGTGCTCACCTCTCAGGCAGTATATTGTCTCCCTTCCTTAAGGGCTCCAAAAGCAACTTTAAAGGAAATCGATGGTAAGAAAAAGCAATTCCTATGGGCCGGTTCATAGGCATCGATGTGTGGTAAATGCAAAGTAAATTGGCCAAGATCATCAAGACCAACTAAATTTGGGGGTCTTGGAATTCTACACCTTGGGAGATTTGCAAGAGATCTGGGATTAAGATGGTTGTGGCTCCAGTGGGATGAAGACCACAAGTGGTGGGCTAGCCCTAACATTCCGTGCAACATGACGGATAGGATGCTCTTTGCGGCAGCAACCTTCGTTAATATAGGAGACTGCAAGAAAACTTCCTTCTGGAGCCATGCATGGCTTCATGGTTAGCGGCCTTGCGATATCGCCCCAAACATTTACATGAACTCCAGGAAAAAGAAATGCTCCTTGCATGAAGCTTTGGAAAATAACGCATCTATTAGAGACATCAATCTCCAGCACCGCAATTTTGGCGCCCAACATTTCATTGAATACATCCACCTTTGGCGGGAGGTTACACAAGTGCATCTTCATCCAAACACTCCTGACACCATCTCCTGGAAACTAACAAATGACCAGAAGCACACAACCATATTAGCTACAGTGCCCAATTCCTAGGATCAACGTCAAGTGACTTCAACCTTCTCAGTTGGAAGGTTTGGGCTCCACTAAAATGCAATTTTTTTAGCTGGCTTGCCATTCAAAACATAATTTGAATATCAGATAGGTTGGAGGTGTGCGGATGGCCAAACACACGTATATGTCTATTGTGTCACCTTTGGTCTATTGTGTCACCTTTGGTCGGAAACAGGCATACACATTTTTAAAGACTACAGATTTACAAGACAGACTTGGGTGGAAATAGCATCCTGCCTTGGCAATTTGAATCTTCACCCAGATGCATGGGCGCCAAGCGACTTAGTCTTGCATTGGCGGGCATCCATAGATCGCACCATTTGCATGGCAATACAAGGTCGGAGATCTATCACAATTTTGATGTATTGGGAGGTTTGGAACCAAATAAATGCGAGAATCTTTGAGCATACTGGAACTCCAAATTATCTCTTGTTGCAGAAAATCAAGGACAAGGCGCAATTGTGGATCTCGACAGGTGTAAAACACTTAGCTAGACTTGTATAACATTTTTGGCCTCATACCCGTCTTTGTTTTTGTGTAAGGCCGGTGGTGTCTTTTCTTTGTACTCTGTTCATCTAGACCTTCTTTTTTTAATATAATAGGCAACTCCTCTGTCGGTTTAGTTTAGAAAAAACAGTTTTAGCTCCATCAGTAGAGTTGCTTGTGGATCCAAAGGTAAAAAGCTGCTCCAATGAAATAGAGTTGTACGAAATGAGGCTAGATATATATCATCTAGAGAGAATAAACATGGCTAAGCTCTAGTAACTAGCAAGATAGTCAAAAATGTTACTGATGGAGACGAGCAAGCCTGGAAAGAAAAACCAGCTACCTCAAGCAATCATAGGAAGATATGACAGCAAGTGAGCTAAGAGCTAAAGCACTAGTACAGAGAAAATGGGACAGCAACAGGTTCAGTTCCAAAGACCAAGATGCAGGAGGACAATCAAAGTAGCACAGAATAAATGAGCTCTCGGATGACTAGACAAACCTAATGCAAGGAACCTTGCAAGCAAAATGTGAATAAATAATGGAAATAAGAGACACAACACTATAGCATGAAAATGATATTGCACAAGCACTGAATCATCCTTGCCTAATAGCTTCTGGCTGCTGCTTTGAATCGAGCACAATAAAAACCTGACGATGGTACCGAGCTCCTGTCCCTACACTACTGTCGTTCGCTGTTGTTGAAATGAAGAAGTTAGAGCAGCCAAGCACTGGAAAGATCTGGACAGCTAAAAAAAACACACGAACTGGACACGGATCAAGGACAATTATTGAAGCTGTGACAGCACCTGCTTTACAAGGCAGAGATTTTTTAGGATGTCTATAAGCATATCAATATCTTGCCATGTTGGCTTGACGAAGATTGTCTGTTAGTGTATATCGAGGCTCTCATAGTCACTGCAAGCCCCTTAGTTTTGTGAGGTATTCAAATTCAGTAGCGAGATCAATAAGCTTATGCAGAGGATCAATGGCCATGACCAAGAGAAGTTGAGATAGAGGGTTGCCCTGTCTTAACCCTCTTCCATGTTTTATTGGCACAGAAGACACCCCATTTAGCAAGACGCCAGAGGATGAAGTGAATAGCAGGGGTCGCAACCCGATCCCTCCACCTTGTTGGGAAGCCAAGTTTTTCCATGAGAATCATCAGATACTCCTAACAAACCAAGTCAAATGCTTTGGTTATGTCCACTTTGGGGAATAGAGTTGGGATTTTGTTTCTGTTCATATGTTTGACTGTTTTAAGTACTGCCTTGAAGTTGTCATGGATGCTACGCGTCTTAATGAAAGCACTTTGATATTTGGAGACTAGGTGATTCATGAATGGTGCTAAGCGCCTTGCCAGCACTTTTGCGATGATTTTGGTGAAGGAGTGGATAAGGCTTATAGGGCGGAACTCCGTGACTGAGTCGACACCCTCTTTCTTCAGGAGCAGAACAATGTTTGCTAAGTTTAGTGTAGAAAGGCTAGCGGTCCGCAAGATGTGGGAAGCATTTGCCACGCCCATGCTGTTAGCTTTAATAATCACCCAACCAGCTTTGAAAAATGCTCTTATGAAGCCCTCTGGCCCTAGTGCCTTTTCAAGTGGCATTTCATTGACCATGCCTTTTATTTCTTCTTCCATCAAAGGCTCATCAAGTGTACTTAGACCATGAAAAGAAACCTGTAAGCAATTCAGTTGATGTCAACTTCCCTGGGAGGTGGGCATCTCATGAACGTGCTGAAATGTTCCTGGATTAGCACCATTTTCTCACCATGTGTAGCTGCCCAACCATTACCATTGTGTAGACACTGGCTGTGGTTCTTTCGTCTACGAGCATTGACCTTGCGGTGGAAGAATTTTGTGTTCGCATCTCTAGCTTTGAGGTTGGTAATATGCTACAACTACTGACTCCACGCTCAATCACCGCAAGTCCTCGGACTCTTCTTTTGAACCTCGCTCTCAAAGCTTGTTCTTCTATGGACAATTGCCTATCCTCCTGAGCGATGTCCAACTGCAGTATCACCTCCTGTGCCATGTGAAATTTCTGCTTAACATATGAAACTAAGCCTTCACTCCAAGCTCTCAAGTGCTACGAAGTGGTGAGAAGCTTGTGGTAGAACATGTGGAAAGGCTCGTAGTGTTCGGTGGTCTCGCACCTGGCGGGGAAATGCAGGGAAACGTAGGGAAAGTGAGTGACAGCCCAACCCGGCGCGGACTAAAAATTTTGGTTTGCCGTGTCATAGAACCGTCCAATTTATAAGAGCACAAGTACAATGGCAGCTGCCGAGACAGTCGCTCTCTTGCACTTGAGCACATATAAACCTGGTAGTTCATCAAGTATCACGATGGATCTCGACAGGTGTAAAACACTTAGCTAGACTTGTATAACATTTTTGGCCTCATACCCGTCTTTGTTTTTGTGTAAGGCCGGTGGTGTCTTTTCTTTGTACTCTGTTCATCTAGACCTTCTTTTTTTAATATAATAGGCAACTCCTCTGTCGGTTTAGTTTAGAAAAAACAGTTTTAGCTCCATCAGTAGAGTTGCTTGTGGATCCAAAGGTAAAAAGCTGCTCCAATGAAATAGAGTTGTACGAAATGAGGCTAGATATATATCATCTAGAGAGAATAAACATGGCTAAGCTCTAGTAACTAGCAAGATAGTCAAAAATGTTACTGATGGAGACGAGCAAGCCTGGAAAGAAAAACCAGCTACCTCAAGCAATCATAGGAAGATATGACAGCAAGTGAGCTAAGAGCTAAAGCACTAGTACAGAGAAAATGGGACAGCAACAGGTTCAGTTCCAAAGACCAAGATGCAGGAGGACAATCAAAGTAGCACAGAATAAATGAGCTCTCGGATGACTAGACAAACCTAATGCAAGGAACCTTGCAAGCAAAATGTGAATAAATAATGGAAATAAGAGACACAACACTATAGCATGAAAATGATATTGCACAAGCACTGAATCATCCTTGCCTAATAGCTTCTGGCTGCTGCTTTGAATCGAGCACAATAAAAACCTGACGATGGTACCGAGCTCCTGTCCCTACACTACTGTCGTTCGCTGTTGTTGAAATGAAGAAGTTAGAGCAGCCAAGCACTGGAAAGATCTGGACAGCTAAAAAAAACACACGAACTGGACACGGATCAAGGACAATTATTGAAGCTGTGACAGCACCTGCTTTACAAGGCAGTATATTGTCTCCCTTCCTTAAGGGCTCCAAAAGCAACTTTAAAGGAAATCGATGGTAAGAAAAAGCAATTCCTATGGGCCGGTTCATAGGCATCGATGTGTGGTAAATGCAAAGTAAATTGGCCAAGATCATCAAGACCAACTAAATTTGGGGGTCTTGGAATTCTACACCTTGGGAGATTTGCAAGAGATCTGGGATTAAGATGGTTGTGGCTCCAGTGGGATGAAGACCACAAGTGGTGGGCTAGCCCTAACATTCCGTGCAACATGACGGATAGGATGCTCTTTGCGGCAGCAACCTTCGTTAATATAGGAGACTGCAAGAAAACTTCCTTCTGGAGCCATGCATGGCTTCATGGTTAGCGGCCTTGCGATATCGCCCCAAACATTTACATGAACTCCAGGAAAAAGAAATGCTCCTTGCATGAAGCTTTGGAAAATAACGCATCTATTAGAGACATCAATCTCCAGCACCGCAATTTTGGCGCCCAACATTTCATTGAATACATCCACCTTTGGCGGGAGGTTACACAAGTGCATCTTCATCCAAACACTCCTGACACCATCTCCTGGAAACTAACAAATGACCAGAAGCACACAACCATATTAGCTACAGTGCCCAATTCCTAGGATCAACGTCAAGTGACTTCAACCTTCTCAGTTGGAAGGTTTGGGCTCCACTAAAATGCAATTTTTTTAGCTGGCTTGCCATTCAAAACATAATTTGAATATCAGATAGGTTGGAGGTGTGCGGATGGCCAAACACACGTATATGTCTATTGTGTCACCTTTGGTCTATTGTGTCACCTTTGGTCGGAAACAGGCATACACATTTTTAAAGACTACAGATTTACAAGACAGACTTGGGTGGAAATAGCATCCTGCCTTGGCAATTTGAATCTTCACCCAGATGCATGGGCGCCAAGCGACTTAGTCTTGCATTGGCGGGCATCCATAGATCGCACCATTTGCATGGCAATACAAGGTCGGAGATCTATCACAATTTTGATGTATTGGGAGGTTTGGAACCAAATAAATGCGAGAATCTTTGAGCATACTGGAACTCCAAATTATCTCTTGTTGCAGAAAATCAAGGACAAGGCGCAATTGTGGATCTCGACAGGTGTAAAACACTTAGCTAGACTTGTATAACATTTTTGGCCTCATACCCGTCTTTGTTTTTGTGTAAGGCCGGTGGTGTCTTTTCTTTGTACT
>JAHUYU010000159.1:0-29601 GCA_030439765.1 Tripidium arundinaceum
TGGTGCGGACTCTGCCGTGAAAAATAGTCACCGGCGCCGCCCGTATCGCATCCCTAGCAACCCCAATCGAGATAAAGGAGCCGCCTTTGGCTTCGATCATGAGCATAGCCACTCCATCGTGACCCACCGCCACCACCGTGCCACCGAGGCCATGGTCGGCCTCGCTTCAACCCTAAGGCTGTGCCCTTTTGGCCTAGCTGTGTCCGCCGGAGCCCTAGAAAGCAAAAGGAACCCCGCCGGAGCCTTGTTTGGCGCTGAGCCACGCGTCACCATCGCCGCCGTGCCGCCGCACCGCCGCGTCACCATCACCGGCAGCTCCAAGCCCCAAGGTACTGCCTTTAGCCCCTTGTTGCACTCATCGTAGCCCATTGAAGCCCTAGGAGGCCTTAGCCACTCCACCGAGCCACCGCAGCGCCCCCACGCATGAGCTCGGCGCCGGCGAGAGCTCAGCGAAGGAAACAGCCAAGCGCCTGAGCCCCCCGTCTGACTTCGCGTGCACCGTGCACCGCGTGAGTGAGCCCTGCATGAACCCAGTCCACCCGTGGACCAGTCTGTGGTCCACGGTGCGCCGAGTTGCGGTCCACCGTGAGCCAGCCCACGTAGATCTAGCCCGTTAGGAGCCCAAGCCGCCACGTGGCTAGCCCCAGCGCCTGACACGTGTCCAGGCCAACCCGGCCCAGACCGGCCCAACCCGGCCCATGACCCGCCCACCAGGCCCAGTCCGAGCCCGGTCAACATTGACCGTTGACCGGTCCCACCTATCAGTCTCAGCCGAGCCGTAGCCAATCAGAAACTGCCATGTGTCACCCCAGGAATTAATCTGTCCTTTTTCTTTTCAGAAATTGATCAAATCTTAGAAAAATCATAATAAATCCATCCGACCTCAAAAAATATGAAACCAATTCCAAAATTTTCCTAAATGAGCTCTACGTCATAGGACTATGTTTAAGTGCATTTGGATCTTTTGGATTTCTGTTACTTCTTTGTGGACATCTATAGGAGTCGCTTTATCACGGCTATATGTCTCGTTTAACAGCCCCGGAGGAGCAGGACTTTGAGGAGGACGACTACAACTACACGGAGGAGTTGGGAGATGACCAGTCAGCAGGTGCCACGTCGCACCCAACCTCGTAGAATCCTATTAGGCATGTAATCACTTAGTTGCTAGTGCTTTACTTTTATGCAATGATCTGTGATAGGATGCATGGTAGAATTGCTTGAAGCCTATACCTTGACACAACCTTACCCCTGCACACCCGTTGTTAGGATAGATGCTCGCTCAGTTACTTATGACTTACTTCTACTACGCATTATATCTGTGATGTGATGCCTGGAGGAGGATTGTTTGTGAGTGGCTAAGGCACTGGTGCCGATAATGTGATAACAACTTGGGAAGATCTTGGCGTGTGTCTTGGGTGTGTGGTGAGGTTCGAGTTGACCGAGCAGGATTCTACGACGAGCCTTTGGGGCAAGTCTTGCCAAATGGTGTGACCTGAGCGCTCCTTGAGAGTCGTACCTGTGGCGGGTACTGGTTAGTGGTATAGGTTCCGGGAAGGAGTGTCTTCATGGGGCGAATCCCCAAAATAGTGGTGCTGTTGAAGCATGAGGCGTTGAGCCTGAGAGAAGATGTCTTGTTTGGTCACCCTAAGGACTTATACGTCCAGGGAACCGGTTCATAGGAACCTACACACCACTCGCTTCCATGGGTGGGAGACGGATGTGGACTGACCTGGGCGATGCCACTACTATTAGGTTGTAGTTGACAGTGTAGGGAGGTGAGGATGTTTTGGACCTGATCCTCCCAAGCCGCGTAGTGCCCTTGGTGGCCCGGCATTGCGTTTCACAGTCCTCAGCGTGCCGGTGGACTCCGGGTGCCTCAGGGCTGAGTGGCAGGGTGGTATCGTTCCAGTTTGGGAAGCAGCCCGGAATCAGCCTAGACGATGTACAACGTCGATGATGGTGATCCGGTGAATCTAGTGTAACCCTTTGCAGAGTTTCTGGTTGATCGATCGATACATAGTCGTTCTTTTACGGCTATGGACCTTTCCTATGTTACTGCTTCACTTGACTAGTGAGAGGAGTCCTTTCTTCTTCTTCCCCTTGGGTTATTGTGTGGATCCAGCGTGAGCCGTTGAGGCAAGGTACGAATGGGAGTCGTCCTTGTTGCCTAGAGAGTGAGTGTGGTGAGATGTGTGGATGGGATGGATAGATGTGTGTGGATGAGATTGGGTTAAAACTTGAGAATTACTTATAAATATTGATGAACTGCGCATAGGAAACTACAGCCACAAATAGGTTCTTTTGCTCTACCCTTGCATTCCACTTACCACAAAGCAACGCAAAGCATAGGGTGGGAGCCAGTGGCCAGTACAAATCGTACTAAAAGTTATTTGGCAGGTGTTGAGTATGACGACCAGCCCGATGGAGAGGAGGATTAGAGGTGTTTGTTCTACGCTTGAGTTTGATGGAGGAGATGCTTCCGCGCACTAGATGTTCCGCCTACTCTGATGCTGTTATGGATGCTATGTGAACTCTGATGATTCCGCCAAGTGGCGATGTAATAAATAATTAAACATTTCTATTGTACTTCTAAGACAGCTATTCAATGAATGAACTGTGATATGAGCTGTTGTCTGATAATGTGATGGAGTGGTCTTCTGGGACTATCACATTATGATTCGTATTTGTGGATTTCCCTTCGTGCAAATCATGGATCGCTACAGTCATCTTCTTACATCGATTGTTAATAGCATGTCGGAGCTTTAGACTTGCACTGAATAGACAACAAGAAAAAAGGACATCTGCAAACATCCTCGCTATACAAAGTTTTGAATACCATTAAAACTATTTGCTGTTGGCAACCGAGATCTAGTATGCATTGATAAAACACCAGCTTGAGAAAAACCCTAGAGCCTGTGTCGGTTAAGAAATTTGGCAAGAGAAATGCTTGTGTGAACTGCAAAGCAACTCCACTGCGGTAGTAGACAGTGGCAGGACCAGGGGTGGCTAGCAGGGCCATGGCCCCCCCAACACAGTGGAAATTTTTTAACACCCCTATAAATATTTTAATTTACAGTAAACAAGGCATCAATTCACCTATTTTTTATCATAATATTGTGACTTTTTCTTTATGAATACTAACTACATATGTAAAAAATATTTAAAAGTTGTTGACACATAGACTTATACTTATGTATATATTTATCACACTTAAAGGTGTCATCATGTTTGCCCGGCTCCCTTTTAATCAAAATTGCTGGTTCCACCGCTGGTACTAGACTAGCAGTACTAATGTACTATGGTCAAATGATGCATATTTCTTTAACAAGGAACAGAAAAATAATGAGATATGAGAAATATTTTCAAAGTTGGGTGATATAGCAAGGAGATTTTGTTAGGACGAGAGGGACAGTCTTGACAAAACATCGTACGGATCCTTTTTTTTCCGGATTAACATCGTACGGATCCTGGACAATATCTGCAACCAAATACGGGTCCTGAACGACGAAGCCGCTTTAGACCTTTCCCGTTTACATCTTTATTCCATTTTCCATCAGCAAGTGTTTCCGGTTTTGGTATTCCGTTTTTTTAATTTCTTCCCGTCCGTGAGTGTTTTGGTTTTCTGTTTTTCCGTCCATGAGTGTTTGGTTCACCCCCCCCCCCCTTTTTTTTTCTTTCCATGATTTTCTGATTTTTGTTGTGGTTTTTCTTGCTTGTTCCTCCGCCCCAATATTCTTTTAAAGTCAAAATAAATAGTAAACATAACATTATAGTCCTTTAAAGTTTAAACATTGACTCTTTTTTAAAGAAACGAAGAGTTCCACTGCCAAGTTTTTGATGTAATTTTGATTAAAAAATGAAACTTATTTTTGTTAAAACAAAGATCATTCAATAGTCTAACTGAACTGAAATCTTGAGCAGATTTTTGTCTAATTCATGGAAAGAAAAAAAAAGGGGGGGGGGGGGGGTGAACCAAACACTCATGGACGGAAAAACAGAAAAACCAAAACACTCACGGACGGGAAGAAATTAAAAAAAACGGAATACCAAAACCGGAAACACTTGCTGATGGAAAATGGAATAAAGATGTAAACGGGAAAGGTCTAAAGCGGCTTCGTCGTTCAGGACCCGTATTTGGTTGCAGATATTGTCCAGGATCCGTACGATGTTAATCCGGAAAAAAAAGGATCCGTACGATGTTTTGGTTTTCTGTTTTTCCGTCCATGAGTGTTTGGTTCCCCCCCCCCCCCCCCCCTTTTTTTTTTCTTTCCATGAATTAGACAAAAATCTGCTCAAGATTTCAGTTCAGTTAGACTATTGAATGATCTTTGTTTTAACAAAAATAAGTTTCATTTTTTAATCAAAATTACATCAAAAACTTGGCAGTGGAACTCTTCGTTTTCTTTAAAAAGAGTCAATGTTTAAACTTTAAAGGACTATAATGTTATGTTTACTATTTATTTTGACTTTAAAAGAATATTGGGGCGGAGGAACAAGCAAGAAAAACCACAACAAAAATCAGAAAATCATGGAAAGAAAAAAAAAGGGGGGGGGGGGGTGAACCCAAACACTCATGGACGGAAAAACAGAAAACCAAAACACTCACGGACGGGAAGAAATTAAAAAAAACGGAATACCAAAAACCGGAAACACTTGCTGATGGAAAATGGAATAAAGATGTAAACGGGAAAGGTCTAAAGCGGCTTCGTCGTTCAGGACCCGTATTTGGTTGCAGATATTGTCCAGGATCCGTACGATGTTAATCCGGAAAAAAAAGGATCCGTACGATGTTTTGTCAAGACTGTCCCTCTCGTCCTAACAAAATCTCCTTGCTATATCACCCAACTTTGAAAATATTTTCTCATATCTCATTATTTTTCTGTTCCTTGTTAAAGAAATATGCATCATTTGACCATAGTACATTAGTACTGCTAGTCTAGTACCAGCGGTGGAACCAGCAATTTTGATTAAAAGGGAGCCGGGCAAACATGATGACACCTTTAAGTGTGATAAATATATACATAAGTATAAGTCTATGTGTCAACAACTTTTAAATATTTTTTACATATGTAGTTAGTATTCATAAAGAAAAAGTCACAATATTATGATAAAAAATAGGTGAATTGATGCCTTGTTTACTGTAAATTAAAATATTTATAGGGTGTTTAAAAAATTTCCACTGTGTTGGGGGGCCCATGGCCCTGCTAGCCACCCCTGGTCCTGCCACTGTCTACTACCGCAGTGGAGTTGCTTTGCAGTTCACACAAGCATTTCTCTTGCCAAATTTCTTAACCGACACAGGCTCTAGGGTTTTTCTCAAGCTGGTGTTTTATCAATGCATACTAGATCTCGGTTGCCAACAGCAAATAGTTTTAATGGTATTCAAAACTTTGTATAGCGAGGATGTTTGCAGATGTCCTTTTTTTCTTGTTGTCTATTCAGTGCAAGTCTAAAGCTCCGACATGCTATTAACAATCGATGTAAGAAGATGACTGTAGCGATCCATGATTTGCACGAAGGGAAATCCACAAATACGAATCATAATGTGATAGTCCCAGAAGACCACTCCATCACATTATCAGACAACAGCTCATATCACAGTTCATTCATTGAATAGCTGTCTTAGAAGTACAATAGAAATGTTTAATTATTATTACATCGCCACTTGGCGGAATCATCAGAGTTCACATAGCATCCATAACAGCATCAGAGTAGGCGGAACATCTAGTGCGCGGAAGCATCTCCTCCATCAAACTCAAGCGTAGAACAAACACCTCTAATCCTCCTCTCCATCGGGCTGGTCGTCATACTCAACACCTGCCAAATAACTTTTAGTACGATTTGTACTGGCCACTGCTCCCACCCTATGCTTTGCGTTGCTTTGTGGTAAGTGGAATGCAAGGGTAGAGCAAAAGAACCTATTTGTGGCTGTAGTTTCCTATGCGCAGTTCATCAATATTTATAAGTAATTCTCAAGTTTTAACCCAATCTCATCCACACACATCTATCCATCCCATCCACACATCTCACCACACTCACTCTCTAGGCAACAAGGACGACTCCCATTCGTACCTTGCCTCAACGGCTCACGCTGGATCCACACAATAACCCAAGGGGAAGAAGAAGAAAGGACTCCTCTCACTAGTCAAGTGAAGCAGTAACATAGGAAAGGTCCATAGCCGTAAAAGAACGACTATGTATCGATCGATCAACCAGAAACTCTGCAAAGGGTTACACTAGATTCACCGGATCACCATCATCGACGTTGTACATCGTCTAGGCTGATTCCGGGCTGCTTCCCAAACTGGAACGATACCACCCTGCCACTCAGCCCTGAGGCACCCCGGAGTCCACCGGCACGCTGAGGACTGTGAAACGCAATGCCGGGCCACCAAGGGCACTACGCGGCTTGGGAGGATCAGGTCCAAAACATCCTCACCTCCCTACACTGTCAACTACAACCTATAGTAGTGGCATCGCCCAGGTCAGTCCACATCCGTCTCCCACCCATGGAAGCGAGTGGTGTGTAGGTTCCTATGAACCGGTTCCCTGGACGTATAAGTCCTTAGGGTGACCAAACAAGACATCTTCTCTCAGGCTCAACGCCTGCCAAATAACTTTTAGTACGATTTGTACTGGCCACTGGCTCCCACCCTATGCTTTGCGTTGCTTTGTGGTAAGTGGAATGCAAGGGTAGAGCAAAAGAACCTATTTGTGGCTGTAGTTTCCTATGCGCAGTTCATCAATATTTATAAGTAATTCTCAAGTTTTAACCCAATCTCATCCACACACATCTATCCATCCCATCCACACATCTCACCACACTCACTCTCTAGGCAACAAGGACGACTCCCATTCGTACCTTGCCTCAACGGCTCACGCTGGATCCACACAATAACCCAAGGGGAAGAAGAAGAAAGGACTCCTCTCACTAGTCAAGTGAAGCAGTAACATAGGAAAGGTCCATAGCCGTAAAAGAACGACTATGTATCGATCGATCAACCAGAAACTCTGCAAAGGGTTACACTAGATTCACCGGATCACCATCATCGACGTTGTACATCGTCTAGGCTGATTCCGGGCTGCTTCCCAAACTGGAACGATACCACCCTGCCACTCAGCCCTGAGGCACCCCGGAGTCCACCGGCACGCTGAGGACTGTGAAACGCAATGCCGGGCCACCAAGGGCACTACGCGGCTTGGGAGGATCAGGTCCAAAACATCCTCACCCTCCCTACACTGTCAACTACAACCTAATAGTAGTGGCATCGCCCAGGTCAGTCCACATCCGTCTCCCACCCATGGAAGCGAGTGGTGTGTAGGTTCCTATGAACCGGTTCCCTGGACGTATAAGTCCTTAGGGTGACCAAACAAGACATCTTCTCTCAGGCTCAACGCCTCATGCTTCAACAGCACCACTATTTGGGGATTCGCCCCATGAAGACACTCCTTCCCGGAACCTATACCACTAACCAGTACCCGCCACAGGTACGACTCTCAAGGAGCGCTCAGGTCACACCATTTGGCAAGACTTGCCCCAAAGGCTCGTCGTAGAATCCTGCTCGGTCAACTCGAACCTCACCACACACCCAAGACACACGCCAAGATCTTCCCAAGTTGTTATCACATTATCGGCACCAGTGCCTTAGCCACTCACAAACAATCCTCCTCCAGGCATCACATCACAGATATAATGCGTAGTAGAAGTAAGTCATAAGTAACTGAGCGAGCATCTATCCTAACAACGGGTGTGCAGGGGTAAGGTTGTGTCAAGGTATAGGCTTCAAGCAATTCTACCATGCATCCTATCACAGATCATTGCATAAAAGTAAAGCACTAGCAACTAAGTGATTACATGCCTAATAGGATTCTACGAGGTTGGGTGCGACGTGGCACCTGCTGACTGGTCATCTCCCAACTCCTCCGTGTAGTTGTAGTCGTCCTCCTCAAAGTCCTGCTCCTCCGGGCTGCTTCCCAAACTGGAACGATACCACCCTACACATGGCCCTTGCCACCTCCTCGCCGTCCGCTGCCCACCATGGCCAGCCAGTGACTATAAAGGCCAAGCCCCGTGCCCCCATGAGCCCTGGCCACTCCGCCGCTCTAGTGGTGCCCAAACCACTCCCCAAGTCTGATAAGAGGGCTAGGAAGAAAGGAGGAGGAGGAGAGTGTCACCTCTGGGCCGTTCACCGCAGCGGAGCTGCTGCCGGAGCCGGAGATGACACCCCGATCGTCTACACCGACACAGCTGCTCGGCACGGCACTGCACTGCCTTGTCACTGCATTGCCTCGCCACTGCACTGCCATCCTAGCCCCATTTGAGCCCACAATGAGCCCTCGAACCCCTGCTCTGGTTCGCCGGCGTGCGCGCCATGGCCACCGCCGTGTTCTATGCCCTAGAAGGCTCAAAGCTAGAACCTTTGGCCGTTTTCAAGCACCACGCACACGTACACATGCCTAATGGCCGTAGCGCAGTGATGCCGAGCCACCTGGGCTCGGGAACGCTTACGCCGGCACGATGCACGCACAAGCACTCACTGCGACCATACCCCGCCATGGAGGAGTCCCGTTCTGGCGGATCCGGGATGGTAGAGGTAGAACTGCCGCCGTGGCAAGCTCCGCCTCGCCACATAGCCCCTAGCCGCGCTAGCCTAGATGCCCTAGAGTCGCCAGTCGCGCTTGCGACGCTGGCGTGGCCGTGCGCTCTACCGCCGCCATGCCGGAGTTGTTCCGGCCACCTCGCGCACTGAGGAAGGGCCCTCGAGCTTCGCCATGACCGCGTGCACCTCATAGCATAGTTAGATGGATGAAAAGCCCCGCCATGACCCCAGATCGTTGTAGCCGTCGCTCGCCGGAGCTCCACCACGTCCGCAACCATGGTGCGGACTCTGCCGTGAAAAATAGTCACCGGCGCCGCCGTATCGCATCCCTAGCAACCCCAATCGAGATAAAGGAGCCGCCTTTGGCTTCGATCATGAGCATAGCCACTCCATCGTGACCCACCGCCACCACCGTGCCACCGAGGCCATGGTCGCCTCGCTTCAACCCTAAGGCTGTGCCCTTTTGGCCTAGCTGTGTCCGCCGGAGCCCTAGAAAGCAAAAGGAACCCCGCCGGAGCCTTGTTTGGCGCTGAGCCACGCGTCACCATCGCCGCCGTGCCGCCGCACCGCCGCGTCACCATCACCGGCAGCTCCAAGCCCCAAGGTACTGCCTTTAGCCCCTTGTTGCACTCATCGTAGCCCATTGAAGCCCTAGGAGGCCTTAGCCACTCCACCGAGCCACCGCAGCGCCCCCACGCATGAGCTCGGCGCCGGCGAGAGCTCAGCGAAGGAAACAGCCAAGCGCCTGAGCCCCCCGTCTGACTTCGCGTGCACCGTGCACCGCGTGAGTGAGCCCTGCATGAACCCAGTCCACCCGTGGACCAGTCTGTGGTCCACGGTGCGCCGAGTTGCGGTCCACCGTGAGCCAGCCCACGTAGATCTAGCCCGTTAGGAGCCCAAGCCGCCACGTGGCTAGCCCAGCGCCTGACACGTGTCCAGGCCAACCCGGCCCAGACCGGCCCAACCCGGCCCATGACCCGGCCCACCAGGCCCAGTCCGAGCCCGGTCAACATTGACCGTTGACCGGTCCCACCTATCAGTCTCAGCCGAGCCGTAGCCAATCAGAAACTGCCATGTGTCACCCCAGGAATTAATCTGTCCTTTTTCTTTTCAGAAATTGATCAAATCTTAGAAAAATCATAATAAATCCATCCGACCTCAAAAATATGAAACCAATTCCAAAATTTTCCTAAATGAGCTCTACGTCATAGGACTATGTTTAAGTGCATTTGGATCTTTTGGATTTCTGTTACTTCTTTGTGGACATCTATAGGAGTCGCTTTATCACGGCTATATGTCTCGTTTAACAGCCCCGGAGGAGCAGGACTTTGAGGAGGACGACTACAACTACACGGAGGAGTTGGGAGATGACCAGTCAGCAGGTGCCACGTCGCACCCAACCTCGTAGAATCCTATTAGGCATGTAATCACTTAGTTGCTAGTGCTTTACTTTTATGCAATGATCTGTGATAGGATGCATGGTAGAATTGCTTGAAGCCTATACCTTGACACAACCTTACCCCTGCACACCCGTTGTTAGGATAGATGCTCGCTCAGTTACTTATGACTTACTTCTACTACGCATTATATCTGTGATGTGATGCCTGGAGGAGGATTGTTTGTGAGTGGCTAAGGCACTGGTGCCGATAATGTGATAACAACTTGGGAAGATCTTGGCGTGTGTCTTGGGTGTGTGGTGAGGTTCGAGTTGACCGAGCAGGATTCTACGACGAGCCTTTGGGGCAAGTCTTGCCAAATGGTGTGACCTGAGCGCTCCTTGAGAGTCGTACCTGTGGCGGGTACTGGTTAGTGGTATAGGTTCCGGGAAGGAGTGTCTTCATGGGGCGAATCCCCAAAATAGTGGTGCTGTTGAAGCATGAGGCGTTGAGCCTGAGAGAAGATGTCTTGTTTGGTCACCCTAAGGACTTATACGTCCAGGGAACCGGTTCATAGGAACCTACACACCACTCGCTTCCATGGGTGGGAGACGGATGTGGACTGACCTGGGCGATGCCACTACTATTAGGTTGTAGTTGACAGTGTAGGGAGGTGAGGATGTTTTGGACCTGATCCTCCCAAGCCGCGTAGTGCCCTTGGTGGCCCGGCATTGCGTTTCACAGTCCTCAGCGTGCCGGTGGACTCCGGGGTGCCTCAGGGCTGAGTGGCAGGGTGGTATCGTTCCAGTTTGGGAAGCAGCCCGGAATCAGCCTAGACGATGTACAACGTCGATGATGGTGATCCGGTGAATCTAGTGTAACCCTTTGCAGAGTTTCTGGTTGATCGATCGATACATAGTCGTTCTTTTACGGCTATGGACCTTTCCTATGTTACTGCTTCACTTGACTAGTGAGAGGAGTCCTTTCTTCTTCTTCCCTTGGGTTATTGTGTGGATCCAGCGTGAGCCGTTGAGGCAAGGTACGAATGGGAGTCGTCCTTGTTGCCTAGAGAGTGAGTGTGGTGAGATGTGTGGATGGGATGGATAGATGTGTGTGGATGAGATTGGGTTAAAACTTGAGAATTACTTATAAATATTGATGAACTGCGCATAGGAAACTACAGCCACAAATAGGTTCTTTTGCTCTACCCTTGCATTCCACTTACCACAAAGCAACGCAAAGCATAGGGTGGGAGCCAGTGGCCAGTACAAATCGTACTAAAAGTTATTTGGCAGGTGTTGAGTATGACGACCAGCCCGATGGAGAGGAGGATTAGAGGTGTTTGTTCTACGCTTGAGTTTGATGGAGGAGATGCTTCCGCGCACTAGATGTTCCGCCTACTCTGATGCTGTTATGGATGCTATGTGAACTCTGATGATTCCGCCAAGTGGCGATGTAATAAATAATTAAACATTTCTATTGTACTTCTAAGACAGCTATTCAATGAATGAACTGTGATATGAGCTGTTGTCTGATAATGTGATGGAGTGGTCTTCTGGGACTATCACATTATGATTCGTATTTGTGGATTTCCCTTCGTGCAAATCATGGATCGCTACAGTCATCTTCTTACATCGATTGTTAATAGCATGTCGGAGCTTTAGACTTGCACTGAATAGACAACAAGAAAAAAGGACATCTGCAAACATCCTCGCTATACAAAGTTTTGAATACCATTAAAACTATTTGCTGTTGGCAACCGAGATCTAGTATGCATTGATAAAACACCAGCTTGAGAAAAACCCTAGAGCCTGTGTCGGTTAAGAAATTTGGCAAGAGAAATGCTTGTGTGAACTGCAAAGCAACTCCACTGCGGTAGTAGACAGTGGCAGGACCAGGGTGGCTAGCAGGGCCATGGGCCCCCCAACACAGTGGAAATTTTTTAACACCCCTATAAATATTTTAATTTACAGTAAACAAGGCATCAATTCACCTATTTTTTATCATAATATTGTGACTTTTTCTTTATGAATACTAACTACATATGTAAAAAATATTTAAAAAGTTGTTGACACATAGACTTATACTTATGTATATATTTATCACACTTAAAGGTGTCATCATGTTTGCCCGGCTCCCTTTTAATCAAAATTGCTGGTTCCACCGCTGGTACTAGACTAGCAGTACTAATGTACTATGGTCAAATGATGCATATTTCTTTAACAAGGAACAGAAAAATAATGAGATATGAGAAAATATTTTCAAAGTTGGGTGATATAGCAAGGAGATTTTGTTAGGACGAGAGGGACAGTCTTGACAAAACATCGTACGGATCCTTTTTTTTCCGGATTAACATCGTACGGATCCTGGACAATATCTGCAACCAAATACGGGTCCTGAACGACGAAGCCGCTTTAGACCTTTCCCGTTTACATCTTTATTCCATTTTCCATCAGCAAGTGTTTCCGGTTTTGGTATTCCGTTTTTTTTAATTTCTTCCCGTCCGTGAGTGTTTTGGTTTTCTGTTTTTCCGTCCATGAGTGTTTGGTTCACCCCCCCCCCCCCTTTTTTTTTCTTTCCATGATTTTCTGATTTTTGTTGTGGTTTTTCTTGCTTGTTCCTCCGCCCCAATATTCTTTTAAAGTCAAAATAAATAGTAAACATAACATTATAGTCCTTTAAAGTTTAAACATTGACTCTTTTTAAAGAAACGAAGAGTTCCACTGCCAAGTTTTTGATGTAATTTTGATTAAAAAATGAAACTTATTTTTGTTAAAACAAAGATCATTCAATAGTCTAACTGAACTGAAATCTTGAGCAGATTTTTGTCTAATTCAGTCTTAAATAAATGTATCGCTGCAACCTCGGACGAGGACGGACATGTGAAAAATCGAGACAAATCTTCTATTATAATCATTGCAGACACCAAACCTTGGCATGTCATCAAGTACTCTTCGCCAACTTTAATCAAAGATTAGGACAATAGATTTTATAGGTCTTCAGAACTCAATATTTAACTATTCGTCTAAATATTTGTGCTTTGCAATGGGAGAAAAGTTGATACTGGCTTAATGGGATATTATTATAATATTTTCAACATTAACTTATATTATGAATGTTCAGCTCGAAACAACTTATATTATAGATGTCAGGATCACCATAAATAAATTATAGAATTTAAATTTTATAGAAAGGATAAAAATAAGTAGATATGTACCATCATGTTGTTGTTCTCGTGAACGTTTGATAGTTTTTTCTTATTATAACGCACAAATACTTTTGCTATTCTAATATTAAAGAGCAAAAATATTGTTCTCTCAGTTTATCGTCCTTAACTCCTCTAACACCTCTCGATCCATCGTTTCTTATTTTAATTCTCAAGATATGTTCGTTGAGTTTGGAACTGCAAAATCTTCGTTGGCCACACACCACACGTGCTATGACCTAGGATGAAAGGTATAGTGTACTTTTGGGGTGCAAATGCACCCTAAGAAATTTTGAAAAACAATGATTTCAACTAAAATTCCACGATATGAGCACCTTTTATGGCACAAGTCTATGCACCCCCATAAGGCAAGTGGAGATTCACCACTATTATGGTATGTCTTCCGAGCCTCTATTCGTATCATGGCGCGAGGTGTGGGCATGTGACTCAGCTTTTATCTTTTTTAAACTCACAAAATGTGTACATAATAGCCACCTATTTAAGACCAGTCAATCTCTTGCCAATTTTTTATATGAGATTAATTCTTTATTGTAGTAGCTTTTATTATAGGTCTTAGAATTTATTTGGTTTAAGGTTGAACCAAAACATTTATAGGGTGTTTGGTCTGAGGAATGATCTAATCCATCACCTACTTATTCTTCATTTTTAGTTTGGTTTGTGGAATGGAATGGGTTGATACATCATCACCTCCTTCCCCACGGGCTACTAATTAGTACTAGTTTGAGAAATGGAGTTATTCCACCAGATTTAAGGAATGTACTTATTATGCACCACCTCATCTAAAATGGAGTAATTTCTCAAATCAAACACCTTAAAGGAGGATGGGTTTCCTCCGCTCGATCTTTTCCTTCTCCACACGTCCAAATTTTCCTTTTGCGTCACTGTGATTTTTCTCATTTTTTTCGCCCCACTTTTTTTTAAGTTGTTCCGATTTTTCTTTTTGCATCCGATTTCCCCATTTCCCGTTTTTCACGCCGTTCTATCCACCGTTCACACTGATTTTTTTCCAGTTTCATTCTATTTCATGCCATTCTAGTCACTGTTTTTTCTTGTCTTTTTTACTGGCCTTCTTTAATTTCTGAAAAACAAGTATCCCACTATCATATTATTGCAATTTTGATTAGGAATAAAAAAACTAGCAAATGATCAGAATTAATCGGCTATTTTCAAAGACGGGCAGCACGTACATTGTGGCAAATGATCACTGTTAATCGACCATTTTCAGAGGTGGACAACCAAAAATTTAGTGCCTACGATTCGAAACTGCAACCTACTAGTCAGCCATAACACATACGTATCACCGCACCACACGCTAATTTGTAGATATATACGATAATCTCCTATTAAATATTTTGGCTATTAAATGAACTTAAATGAAAAAAATCAGTGTGAACGGTGGATAGAACGGCGTGAAAAACGGGAAATGGGGAAATCGGATGCAAAAAGAAAAATCGGAACAACTTAAAAAAAAGTGGGGCGAAAAAAATGAGAAAAATCACAGTGACGCAAAAGGAAAATTTGGACGTGTGGAGAAGGAAAAGATCGAGCGGAGGAAACCCATCCTCCTTTAAGGTGTTTGATTTGAGAAATTACTCCATTTTAGATGAGGTGGTGCATAATAAGTACATTCCTTAAATCTGGTGGAATAACTCCATTTCTCAAACTAGTACTAATTAGTAGCCCGTGGGGAAGGAGGTGATGATGTATCAACCCATTCCATTCCACAAACCAAACTAAAAATGAAGAATAAGTAGGTGATGGATTAGATCATTCCTCAGACCAAACACCCTATAAATGTTTTGGTTCAACCTTAAACCAAATAAATTCTAAGACCTATAATAAAAGCTACTACAATAAAGAATTAATCTCATATAAAAAATTGGCAAGAGATTGACTGGTCTTAAATAGGTGGCTATTATGTACACATTTTGTGAGTTTAAAAAAGATAAAAGCTGAGTCACATGCCACACCTCGCGCCATGATACGAATAGAGGCTCGGAAGACATACCATAATAGTGGTGAATCTCCACTTGCCTTATGGGGGTGCATAGACTTGTGCCATAAAGGTGCTCATATCGTGGAATTTTAGTTGAAATCATTGTTTTTCAAAATTTCTTAGGGTGCATTTGCACCCCAAAAGTACACTATACCTTTCATCCTAGGTCATAGCACGTGTGGTGTGTGGCCAACGAAGATTTTGCAGTTCCAAACTCAACGAAACATATCTTGAGAATTAAAATAAGAAACGATGGATCGAGAGGTGTTAGAGGAGTTAAGGACGATAAACTGAGAGAACAATATTTTTGCTCTTTAATATTAGAATAGCAAAAGTATTTGTGCGTTATAATAAGAAAAAACTATCAAACGTTCACGAGAACAACAACATGATGGTACATATCTACTTATTTTTATCCTTTCTATAAAATTTAAATTCTATAATTTATTTATGGTGATCCTGACATCTATAATATAAGTTGTTTCGAGCTGAACATTCATAATATAAGTTAATGTTGAAAATATTATAATAATATCCCATTAAGCCAGTATCAACTTTTCTCCCATTGCAAAGCACAAATATTTAGACGAATAGTTAAATATTGAGTTCTGAAGACCTATAAAATCTATTGTCCTAATCTTTGATTAAAGTTGGCGAAGAGTACTTGATGACATGCCAAGGTTTGGTGTCTGCAATGATTATAATAGAAGATTTGTCTCGATTTTTCACATGTCCGTCCTCGTCCGAGGTTGCAGCGATACATTTATTTAAGACTGAATTAGACAAAAATCTGCTCAAGATTTCAGTTCAGTTAGACTATTGAATGATCTTTGTTTTAACAAAAATAAGTTTCATTTTTTAATCAAAATTACATCAAAAACTTGGCAGTGGAACTCTTCGTTTCTTTAAAAAGAGTCAATGTTTAAACTTTAAAGGACTATAATGTTATGTTTACTATTTATTTTGACTTTAAAAGAATATTGGGGCGGAGGAACAAGCAAGAAAAACCACAACAAAAATCAGAAAATCATGGAAAGAAAAAAAAAGGGGGGGGGGGGGTGAACCAAACACTCATGGACGGAAAAACAGAAAACCAAAACACTCACGGACGGGAAGAAATTAAAAAAAACGGAATACCAAAACCGGAAACACTTGCTGATGGAAAATGGAATAAAGATGTAAACGGGAAAGGTCTAAAGCGGCTTCGTCGTTCAGGACCCGTATTTGGTTGCAGATATTGTCCAGGATCCGTACGATGTTAATCCGGAAAAAAAAGGATCCGTACGATGTTTTGTCAAGACTGTCCCTCTCGTCCTAACAAAATCTCCTTGCTATATCACCCAACTTTGAAAATATTTTCTCATATCTCATTATTTTTCTGTTCCTTGTTAAAGAAATATGCATCATTTGACCATAGTACATTAGTACTGCTAGTCTAGTACCAGCGGTGGAACCAGCAATTTTGATTAAAAGGGAGCCGGGCAAACATGATGACACCTTTAAGTGTGATAAATATATACATAAGTATAAGTCTATGTGTCAACAACTTTTTAAATATTTTTTACATATGTAGTTAGTATTCATAAAGAAAAAGTCACAATATTATGATAAAAAATAGGTGAATTGATGCCTTGTTTACTGTAAATTAAAATATTTATAGGGGTGTTAAAAAATTTCCACTGTGTTGGGGGGCCCATGGCCCTGCTAGCCACCCCTGGTCCTGCCACTGTCTACTACCGCAGTGGAGTTGCTTTGCAGTTCACACAAGCATTTCTCTTGCCAAATTTCTTAACCGACACAGGCTCTAGGGTTTTTCTCAAGCTGGTGTTTTATCAATGCATACTAGATCTCGGTTGCCAACAGCAAATAGTTTTAATGGTATTCAAAACTTTGTATAGCGAGGATGTTTGCAGATGTCCTTTTTTCTTGTTGTCTATTCAGTGCAAGTCTAAAGCTCCGACATGCTATTAACAATCGATGTAAGAAGATGACTGTAGCGATCCATGATTTGCACGAAGGGAAATCCACAAATACGAATCATAATGTGATAGTCCCAGAAGACCACTCCATCACATTATCAGACAACAGCTCATATCACAGTTCATTCATTGAATAGCTGTCTTAGAAGTACAATAGAAATGTTTAATTATTTATTACATCGCCACTTGGCGGAATCATCAGAGTTCACATAGCATCCATAACAGCATCAGAGTAGGCGGAACATCTAGTGCGCGGAAGCATCTCCTCCATCAAACTCAAGCGTAGAACAAACACCTCTAATCCTCCTCTCCATCGGGCTGGTCGTCATACTCAACACCTGCCAAATAACTTTTAGTACGATTTGTACTGGCCACTGGCTCCCACCCTATGCTTTGCGTTGCTTTGTGGTAAGTGGAATGCAAGGGTAGAGCAAAAGAACCTATTTGTGGCTGTAGTTTCCTATGCGCAGTTCATCAATATTTATAAGTAATTCTCAAGTTTTAACCCAATCTCATCCACACACATCTATCCATCCCATCCACACATCTCACCACACTCACTCTCTAGGCAACAAGGACGACTCCCATTCGTACCTTGCCTCAACGGCTCACGCTGGATCCACACAATAACCCAAGGGGAAGAAGAAGAAAGGACTCCTCTCACTAGTCAAGTGAAGCAGTAACATAGGAAAGGTCCATAGCCGTAAAAGAACGACTATGTATCGATCGATCAACAGAAACTCTGCAAAGGGTTACACTAGATTCACCGGATCACCATCATCGACGTTGTACATCGTCTAGGCTGATTCCGGGCTGCTTCCCAAACTGGAACGATACCACCCTGCCACTCAGCCCTGAGGCACCCCGGAGTCCACCGGCACGCTGAGGACTGTGAAACGCAATGCCGGGCCACCAAGGGCACTACGCGGCTTGGGAGGATCAGGTCCAAAACATCCTCACCTCCCTACACTGTCAACTACAACCTAATAGTAGTGGCATCGCCCAGGTCAGTCCACATCCGTCTCCCACCCATGGAAGCGAGTGGTGTGTAGGTTCCTATGAACCGGTTCCCTGGACGTATAAGTCCTTAGGGTGACCAAACAAGACATCTTCTCTCAGGCTCAACGCCTCATGCTTCAACAGCACCACTATTTTGGGGATTCGCCCCATGAAGACACTCCTTCCCGGAACCTATACCACTAACCAGTACCCGCCACAGGTACGACTCTCAAGGAGCGCTCAGGTCACACCATTTGGCAAGACTTGCCCCAAAGGCTCGTCGTAGAATCCTGCTCGGTCAACTCGAACCTCACCACACACCCAAGACACACGCCAAGATCTTCCCAAGTTGTTATCACATTATCGGCACCAGTGCCTTAGCCACTCACAAACAATCCTCCTCCAGGCATCACATCACAGATATAATGCGTAGTAGAAGTAAGTCATAAGTAACTGAGCGAGCATCTATCCTAACAACGGGTGTGCAGGGGTAAGGTTGTGTCAAGGTATAGGCTTCAAGCAATTCTACCATGCATCCTATCACAGATCATTGCATAAAAGTAAAGCACTAGCAACTAAGTGATTACATGCCTAATAGGATTCTACGAGGTTGGGTGCGACGTGGCACCTGCTGACTGGTCATCTCCCAACTCCTCCGTGTAGTTGTAGTCGTCCTCCTCAAAGTCCTGCTCCTCCGGGGCTGTTAAACGAGACATATAGCCGTGATAAAGCGACTCCTATAGATGTCCACAAAGAAGTAACAGAAATCCAAAAGATCCAAATGCACTTAAACATAGTCCTATGACGTAGAGCTCATTTAGGAAAATTTTGGAATTGGTTTCATATTTTTTGAGGTCGGATGGATTTATTATGATTTTTCTAAGATTTGATCAATTTCTGAAAAGAAAAAGGACAGATTAATTCCTGGGGTGACACATGGCAGTTTCTGATTGGCTACGGCTCGGCTGAGACTGATAGGTGGGACCGGTCAACGGTCAATGTTGACCGGGCTCGGACTGGGCCTGGTGGGCCGGGTCATGGGCCGGGTTGGGCCGGTCTGGGCCGGGTTGGCCTGGACACGTGTCAGGCGCTGGGGCTAGCCACGTGGCGGCTTGGGCTCCTAACGGGCTAGATCTACGTGGGCTGGCTCACGGTGGACCGCAACTCGGCGCACCGTGGACCACAGACTGGTCCACGGGTGGACTGGGTTCATGCAGGGCTCACTCACGCGGTGCACGGTGCACGCGAAGTCAGACGGGGGGCTCAGGCGCTTGGCTGTTTCCTTCGCTGAGCTCTCGCCGGCGCCGAGCTCATGCGTGGGGGCGCTGCGGTGGCTCGGTGGAGTGGCTAAGGCCTCCTAGGGCTTCAATGGGCTACGATGAGTGCAACAAGGGGCTAAAGGCAGTACCTTGGGGCTTGGAGCTGCCGGTGATGGTGACGCGGCGGTGCGGCGGCACGGCGGCGATGGTGACGCGTGGCTCAGCGCCAAACAAGGCTCCGGCGGGGTTCCTTTTGCTTTCTAGGGCTCCGGCGGACACAGCTAGGCCAAAAGGGCACAGCCTTAGGGTTGAAGCGAGGCCGACCATGGCCTCGGTGGCACGGTGGTGGCGGTGGGTCACGATGGAGTGGCTATGCTCATGATCGAAGCCAAAGGCGGCTCCTTTATCTCGATTGGGGTTGCTAGGGATGCGATACGGGCGGCGCCGGTGACTATTTTTCACGGCAGAGTCCGCACCATGGTTGCGGACGTGGTGGAGCTCCGGCGAGCGACGGCTACAACTACACGGAGGAGTTGGGAGATGACCAGTCAGCAGGTGCCACGTCGCACCCAACCTCGTAGAATCCTATTAGGCATGTAATCACTTAGTTGCTAGTGCTTTACTTTTATGCAATGATCTGTGATAGGATGCATGGTAGAATTGCTTGAAGCCTATACCTTGACACAACCTTACCCCTGCACACCCGTTGTTAGGATAGATGCTCGCTCAGTTACTTATGACTTACTTCTACTACGCATTATATCTGTGATGTGATGCCTGGAGGAGGATTGTTTGTGAGTGGCTAAGGCACTGGTGCCGATAATGTGATAACAACTTGGGAAGATCTTGGCGTGTGTCTTGGGTGTGTGGTGAGGTTCGAGTTGACCGAGCAGGATTCTACGACGAGCCTTTGGGGCAAGTCTTGCCAAATGGTGTGACCTGAGCGCTCCTTGAGAGTCGTACTGTGGCGGGTACTGGTTAGTGGTATAGGTTCCGGGAAGGAGTGTCTTCATGGGGCGAATCCCCAAAATAGTGGTGCTGTTGAAGCATGAGGCGTTGAGCCTGAGAGAAGATGTCTTGTTTGGTCACCCTAAGGACTTATACGTCCAGGGAACCGGTTCATAGGAACCTACACACCACTCGCTTCCATGGGTGGGAGACGGATGTGGACTGACCTGGGCGATGCCACTACTATTAGGTTGTAGTTGACAGTGTAGGGAGGTGAGGATGTTTTGGACCTGATCCTCCCAAGCCGCGTAGTGCCCTTGGTGGCCCGGCATTGCGTTTCACAGTCCTCAGCGTGCCGGTGGACTCCGGGGTGCCTCAGGGCTGAGTGGCAGGGTGGTATCGTTCCAGTTTGGGAAGCAGCCCGGAATCAGCCTAGACGATGTACAACGTCGATGATGGTGATCCGGTGAATCTAGTGTAACCCTTTGCAGAGTTTCTGGTTGATCGATCGATACATAGTCGTTCTTTTACGGCTATGGACCTTTCCTATGTTACTGCTTCACTTGACTAGTGAGAGGAGTCCTTTCTTCTTCTTCCCCTTGGGTTATTGTGTGGATCCAGCGTGAGCCGTTGAGGCAAGGTACGAATGGGAGTCGTCCTTGTTGCCTAGAGAGTGAGTGTGGTGAGATGTGTGGATGGGATGGATAGATGTGTGTGGATGAGATTGGGTTAAAACTTGAGAATTACTTATAAATATTGATGAACTGCGCATAGGAAACTACAGCCACAAATAGGTTCTTTTGCTCTACCCTTGCATTCCACTTACCACAAAGCAACGCAAAGCATAGGGTGGGAGCCAGTGGCCAGTACAAATCGTACTAAAAGTTATTTGGCAGGTGTTGAGTATGACGACCAGCCCGATGGAGAGGAGGATTAGAGGTGTTTGTTCTACGCTTGAGTTTGATGGAGGAGATGCTTCCGCGCACTAGATGTTCCGCCTACTCTGATGCTGTTATGGATGCTATGTGAACTCTGATGATTCCGCCAAGTGGCGATGTAATAAATAATTAAACATTTCTATTGTACTTCTAAGACAGCTATTCAATGAATGAACTGTGATATGAGCTGTTGTCTGATAATGTGATGGAGTGGTCTTCTGGGACTATCACATTATGATTCGTATTTGTGGATTTCCCTTCGTGCAAATCATGGATCGCTACAGTCATCTTCTTACATCGATTGTTAATAGCATGTCGGAGCTTTAGACTTGCACTGAATAGACAACAAGAAAAAAGGACATCTGCAAACATCCTCGCTATACAAAGTTTTGAATACCATTAAAACTATTTGCTGTTGGCAACCGAGATCTAGTATGCATTGATAAAACACCAGCTTGAGAAAAACCCTAGAGCCTGTGTCGGTTAAGAAATTTGGCAAGAGAAATGCTTGTGTGAACTGCAAAGCAACTCCACTGCGGTAGTAGACAGTGGCAGGACCAGGGGTGGCTAGCAGGGCCATGGGCCCCCCAACACAGTGGAGATTTTGTTAGGACGAGAGGGACAGTCTTGACAAAACATCGTACGGATCCTTTTTTTCCGGATTAACATCGTACGGATCCTGGACAATATCTGCAACCAAATACGGGTCCTGAACGACGAAGCCGCTTTAGACCTTTCCCGTTTACATCTTTATTCCATTTTCCATCAGCAAGTGTTTCCGGTTTTGGTATTCCGTTTTTTTTAATTTCTTCCCGTCCGTGAGTGTTTTGGTTTTCTGTTTTTCCGTCCATGAGTGTTTGGTTCACCCCCCCCCCCCCCCCCCTTTTTTTTTCTTTCCATGATTTTCTGATTTTTGTTGTGGTTTTTCTTGCTTGTTCCTCCGCCCCAATATTCTTTAAAAAGAGTCAATGTTTAAACTTTAAAGGACTATAATGTTATGTTTACTATTTATTTTGACTTTAAAAAGAATATTGGGGCGGAGGAACAAGCAAGAAAAACCACAACAAAAATCAGAAAATCATGGAAAGAAAAAAAAAGGGGGGGGGGGGGGGGGTGAACCAAACACTCATGGACGGAAAAACAGAAAACCAAAACACTCACGGACGGGAAGAAATTAAAAAAAACGGAATACCAAAACCGGAAACACTTGCTGATGGAAAATGGAATAAAGATGTAAACGGGAAAGGTCTAAAGCGGCTTCGTCGTTCAGGACCCGTATTTGGTTGCAGATATTGTCCAGGATCCGTACGATGTTAATCCGGAAAAAAAAGGATCCGTACGATGTTTTGTCAAGACTGTCCCTCTCGTCCTAACAAAATCTCCACTGTGTTGGGGGGCCCATGGCCCTGCTAGCCACCCCTGGTCCTGCCACTGTCTACTACCGCAGTGGAGTTGCTTTGCAGTTCACACAAGCATTTCTCTTGCCAAATTTCTTAACCGACACAGGCTCTAGGGTTTTTCTCAAGCTGGTGTTTTATCAATGCATACTAGATCTCGGTTGCCAACAGCAAATAGTTTTAATGGTATTCAAAACTTTGTATAGCGAGGATGTTTGCAGATGTCCTTTTTTCTTGTTGTCTATTCAGTGCAAGTCTAAAGCTCCGACATGCTATTAACAATCGATGTAAGAAGATGACTGTAGCGATCCATGATTTGCACGAAGGGAAATCCACAAATACGAATCATAATGTGATAGTCCCAGAAGACCACTCCATCACATTATCAGACAACAGCTCATATCACAGTTCATTCATTGAATAGCTGTCTTAGAAGTACAATAGAAATGTTTAATTATTTATTACATCGCCACTTGGCGGAATCATCAGAGTTCACATAGCATCCATAACAGCATCAGAGTAGGCGGAACATCTAGTGCGCGGAAGCATCTCCTCCATCAAACTCAAGCGTAGAACAAACACCTCTAATCCTCCTCTCCATCGGGCTGGTCGTCATACTCAACACCTGCCAAATAACTTTTAGTACGATTTGTACTGGCCACTGGCTCCCACCCTATGCTTTGCGTTGCTTTGTGGTAAGTGGAATGCAAGGGTAGAGCAAAAGAACCTATTTGTGGCTGTAGTTTCCTATGCGCAGTTCATCAATATTTATAAGTAATTCTCAAGTTTTAACCCAATCTCATCCACACACATCTATCCATCCCATCCACACATCTCACCACACTCACTCTCTAGGCAACAAGGACGACTCCCATTCGTACCTTGCCTCAACGGCTCACGCTGGATCCACACAATAACCCAAGGGGAAGAAGAAGAAAGGACTCCTCTCACTAGTCAAGTGAAGCAGTAACATAGGAAAGGTCCATAGCCGTAAAAGAACGACTATGTATCGATCGATCAACCAGAAACTCTGCAAAGGGTTACACTAGATTCACCGGATCACCATCATCGACGTTGTACATCGTCTAGGCTGATTCCGGGCTGCTTCCCAAACTGGAACGATACCACCCTGCCACTCAGCCCTGAGGCACCCCGGAGTCCACCGGCACGCTGAGGACTGTGAAACGCAATGCCGGGCCACCAAGGGCACTACGCGGCTTGGGAGGATCAGGTCCAAAACATCCTCACCTCCCTACACTGTCAACTACAACCTAATAGTAGTGGCATCGCCCAGGTCAGTCCACATCCGTCTCCCACCCATGGAAGCGAGTGGTGTGTAGGTTCCTATGAACCGGTTCCCTGGACGTATAAGTCCTTAGGGTGACCAAACAAGACATCTTCTCTCAGGCTCAACGCCTCATGCTTCAACAGCACCACTATTTTGGGGATTCGCCCCATGAAGACACTCCTTCCCGGAACCTATACCACTAACCAGTACCCGCCACAGGTACGACTCTCAAGGAGCGCTCAGGTCACACCATTTGGCAAGACTTGCCCCAAAGGCTCGTCGTAGAATCCTGCTCGGTCAACTCGAACCTCACCACACACCCAAGACACACGCCAAGATCTTCCCAAGTTGTTATCACATTATCGGCACCAGTGCCTTAGCCACTCACAAACAATCCTCCTCCAGGCATCACATCACAGATATAATGCGTAGTAGAAGTAAGTCATAAGTAACTGAGCGAGCATCTATCCTAACAACGGGTGTGCAGGGGTAAGGTTGTGTCAAGGTATAGGCTTCAAGCAATTCTACCATGCATCCTATCACAGATCATTGCATAAAAGTAAAGCACTAGCAACTAAGTGATTACATGCCTAATAGGATTCTACGAGGTTGGGTGCGACGTGGCACCTGCTGACTGGTCATCTCCCAACTCCTCCGTGTAGTTGTAGCCGTCGCTCGCCGGAGCTCCACCACGTCCGCAACCATGGTGCGGACTCTGCCGTGAAAAATAGTCACCGGCGCCGCCCGTATCGCATCCCTAGCAACCCCAATCGAGATAAAGGAGCCGCCTTTGGCTTCGATCATGAGCATAGCCACTCCATCGTGACCCACCGCCACCACCGTGCCACCGAGGCCATGGTCGGCCTCGCTTCAACCCTAAGGCTGTGCCCTTTTGGCCTAGCTGTGTCCGCCGGAGCCCTAGAAAGCAAAAGGAACCCCGCCGGAGCCTTGTTTGGCGCTGAGCCACGCGTCACCATCGCCGCCGTGCCGCCGCACCGCCGCGTCACCATCACCGGCAGCTCCAAGCCCCAAGGTACTGCCTTTAGCCCCTTGTTGCACTCATCGTAGCCCATTGAAGCCCTAGGAGGCCTTAGCCACTCCACCGAGCCACCGCAGCGCCCCCACGCATGAGCTCGGCGCCGGCGAGAGCTCAGCGAAGGAAACAGCCAAGCGCCTGAGCCCCCCGTCTGACTTCGCGTGCACCGTGCACCGCGTGAGTGAGCCCTGCATGAACCCAGTCCACCCGTGGACCAGTCTGTGGTCCACGGTGCGCCGAGTTGCGGTCCACCGTGAGCCAGCCCACGTAGATCTAGCCCGTTAGGAGCCCAAGCCGCCACGTGGCTAGCCCCAGCGCCTGACACGTGTCCAGGCCAACCCGGCCCAGACCGGCCCAACCCGGCCCATGACCCGGCCCACCAGGCCCAGTCCGAGCCCGGTCAACATTGACCGTTGACCGGTCCCACCTATCAGTCTCAGCCGAGCCGTAGCCAATCAGAAACTGCCATGTGTCACCCCAGGAATTAATCTGTCCTTTTTCTTTTCAGAAATTGATCAAATCTTAGAAAAATCATAATAAATCCATCCGACCTCAAAAAATATGAAACCAATTCCAAAATTTTCCTAAATGAGCTCTACGTCATAGGACTATGTTTAAGTGCATTTGGATCTTTTGGATTTCTGTTACTTCTTTGTGGACATCTATAGGAGTCGCTTTATCACGGCTATATGTCTCGTTTAACAGCCCCGGAGGAGCAGGACTTTGAGGAGGACGACTACAACTACACGGAGGAGTTGGGAGATGACCAGTCAGCAGGTGCCACGTCGCACCCAACCTCGTAGAATCCTATTAGGCATGTAATCACTTAGTTGCTAGTGCTTTACTTTTATGCAATGATCTGTGATAGGATGCATGGTAGAATTGCTTGAAGCCTATACCTTGACACAACCTTACCCCTGCACACCCGTTGTTAGGATAGATGCTCGCTCAGTTACTTATGACTTACTTCTACTACGCATTATATCTGTGATGTGATGCCTGGAGGAGGATTGTTTGTGAGTGGCTAAGGCACTGGTGCCGATAATGTGATAACAACTTGGGAAGATCTTGGCGTGTGTCTTGGGTGTGTGGTGAGGTTCGAGTTGACCGAGCAGGATTCTACGACGAGCCTTTGGGGCAAGTCTTGCCAAATGGTGTGACCTGAGCGCTCCTTGAGAGTCGTACCTGTGGCGGGTACTGGTTAGTGGTATAGGTTCCGGGAAGGAGTGTCTTCATGGGGCGAATCCCCAAAATAGTGGTGCTGTTGAAGCATGAGGCGTTGAGCCTGAGAGAAGATGTCTTGTTTGGTCACCCTAAGGACTTATACGTCCAGGGAACCGGTTCATAGGAACCTACACACCACTCGCTTCCATGGGTGGGAGACGGATGTGGACTGACCTGGGCGATGCCACTACTATTAGGTTGTAGTTGACAGTGTAGGGAGGTGAGGATGTTTTGGACCTGATCCTCCCAAGCCGCGTAGTGCCCTTGGTGGCCCGGCATTGCGTTTCACAGTCCTCAGCGTGCCGGTGGACTCCGGGGTGCCTCAGGGCTGAGTGGCAGGGTGGTATCGTTCCAGTTTGGGAAGCAGCCCGGAATCAGCCTAGACGATGTACAACGTCGATGATGGTGATCCGGTGAATCTAGTGTAACCCTTTGCAGAGTTTCTGGTTGATCGATCGATACATAGTCGTTCTTTTACGGCTATGGACCTTTCCTATGTTACTGCTTCACTTGACTAGTGAGAGGAGTCCTTTCTTCTTCTTCCCCTTGGGTTATTGTGTGGATCCAGCGTGAGCCGTTGAGGCAAGGTACGAATGGGAGTCGTCCTTGTTGCCTAGAGAGTGAGTGTGGTGAGATGTGTGGATGGGATGGATAGATGTGTGTGGATGAGATTGGGTTAAAACTTGAGAATTACTTATAAATATTGATGAACTGCGCATAGGAAACTACAGCCACAAATAGGTTCTTTTGCTCTACCCTTGCATTCCACTTACCACAAAGCAACGCAAAGCATAGGGTGGGAGCCAGTGGCCAGTACAAATCGTACTAAAAGTTATTTGGCAGGTGTTGAGTATGACGACCAGCCCGATGGAGAGGAGGATTAGAGGTGTTTGTTCTACGCTTGAGTTTGATGGAGGAGATGCTTCCGCGCACTAGATGTTCCGCCTACTCTGATGCTGTTATGGATGCTATGTGAACTCTGATGATTCCGCCAAGTGGCGATGTAATAAATAATTAAACATTTCTATTGTACTTCTAAGACAGCTATTCAATGAATGAACTGTGATATGAGCTGTTGTCTGATAATGTGATGGAGTGGTCTTCTGGGACTATCACATTATGATTCGTATTTGTGGATTTCCCTTCGTGCAAATCATGGATCGCTACAGTCATCTTCTTACATCGATTGTTAATAGCATGTCGGAGCTTTAGACTTGCACTGAATAGACAACAAGAAAAAAGGACATCTGCAAACATCCTCGCTATACAAAGTTTTGAATACCATTAAAACTATTTGCTGTTGGCAACCGAGATCTAGTATGCATTGATAAAACACCAGCTTGAGAAAAACCCTAGAGCCTGTGTCGGTTAAGAAATTTGGCAAGAGAAATGCTTGTGTGAACTGCAAAGCAACTCCACTGCGGTAGTAGACAGTGGCAGGACCAGGGGTGGTCGTCGGTTGGAAAAATATTGATCCTATGTGGGAGGAAGGTTCTCGTCTTCTTACTATTCAATTTCTCTGCTCATTAAAAGAAGTAGAAAATGGAATTACTTTCCGGTTGTTCAAAATTGAATATTTTGTACCATGGAAAGATCTAAGCTTGCATATAGGATTTAATAAAAAGTGCTCCATTAACATCGATCATGCTTTGAAGAATTATAACCGTCATAAATTTTGGGAAGAAATTTCTGGACAAGTTGTTGTTGGAAAATTTAATCCGCGAAACTCTCAAATCCAACATCCTACTTTGAGGTTCATACATAGATAGATTGCTATGACTTTGTTCCCTAGTCAAGACATAAGAGTTGTTTGAAATGATGAATTAAAAATGCTCTATGCTATTGTTCATAAAATTTGAGTTGCTCCTTTCAAAGAAATGTTTAATCATTGGTTAGAAATGTTCAAGTTCTCCACATCCATTTCTTGCACATCACTTGTAACTCGTATTGCAAATTATGTTGAAGCATTGGAGGGATAAGATGTGACATACATCTCTACCCCACGAATCATTATAAATGAGCATTACTTGATACAAGGTCATCATTTGAAAAAGAATGCACATGGAGATCTTGTGTTTTATTTTCCTGGCTATACAAATGAAATCCCGTTACCTAACCCGGGGCTTCAATTGTATAAAAGTCAGAGTCTAACCTTTGTGCTTGAGCCACAAGAAGAGTGTAGGTCTTCTCAATCTGGCAGGATGACAAGGAGCAGGACTAGGAATGAAGTGCGTTCCATCTCACAGTAGCCACAATTTCCAGCCAGAATGCCAAAAGAGGGACAGTTTGCACCTATGCCTGGACATGTCCCTATGTTCCAGCCAGGGTGGGATCAAACCCCTCCACCATATGCCGCTAGAGGTTCTCAATGGCAAGAAGCTAGTCAAGCTGAATGGACGCGAGGCATGCATTGGCAAGCTTCATCATCAGAATCCAAGAAGATGCCACCACAGGTCTCTAGACGCCACTCCGTCTCGTTGGACCACATCAACACTCGCCTTGGAGGATTGGAGATCCGCAGAGGTAATATTCAAAATGTGCTAACCACTCATGTGCAGGATACTACTCAGTGACAGCAATAACAACAACAGCAGATGTCCCAGATGAATGCACTGCTGAAGCTACAGCATGACCAGTAGTTGGCATATTGGCGATCCATGGGGTACAACCCCAATCCTTGAGTCAAGATCTAGCTTGGGGGAGCACCCCCACCTGAGGTAACATGTATCTTAATTTTCACATTTATTTTCTAACAATTTATTTTCTAAATTTATAATTCTAAAAAAACTAAAAAAATGAAAAATCCAAAAATATAGTTTGAAGTGTTACCGAAACTTTCAAAGAGATCATTTTCAAAGAATGGAAAATCGGAAGGATCAAACACTTCTTCTGAATTTCCTACCAAAGGTGAGGATTTTGCTTCTGGAATTTGGGGCTACTTCCTTAGTTTGTGGTTCAGGTTCTACACGAAGTGGTTCTTGAGGTGGAGGATTCTCGATGATTCAATCTAAAAGAGTTTCTCCTTCCTCTGTGGTTTTATGTGTGAAATATCCTCCGGCAGATATGTCTAAGAATATGGCAGATTCCTTAGTTAATCCCAATTAGAAATGTTGCAATAAAACGTGGTTTGGGATGGAAAGGTCTGGGCCAGAATGTGCTAAAGTTAGGAATCTTTCCCAGTCTGCACCTATAGATTCCTTCTCATTTTGGCGGAAGCTGAGTATTTCTTGTTGCAGAAAGCAATTCGAGATATAGGGAAAAACACAAGACAGAATCTGTTCCTTAGTTCTTCCCAATCTCCAACTACCTTCCCTACGTTATGGGTGTACCATTGT
>JAHUYU010001409.1:0-30049 GCA_030439765.1 Tripidium arundinaceum
ATATATGTAAAAATGAAAAGGGTTGTTCCTCTGAGCTTGCATGATATTTTAGTAGCCTAAGGAACATTAATATGGCCATGTGTTTATAGAAAATGGTGAGTTTTAGATTTAACTTGCTCTCACATGTTTTATTGCATTAACAATTTGTCTTTTTCATAATGATTAATATATAAGACCTGAGCATGTGAAACTTATACAATAGTCATGATTTGTTATCATCTATCACTCATAAAAATATCAGCCCCAAACTAGATGTTCTCATATAGTGCTAAAAATAATATATTCATAGTATAGGAGAGCTAATGAATGATTAGTGATGAATGAACTCATGCATGTTAATTGTGATGCATTGTTGGTGTGTTGATATGAAATGAGTGTTATGTGCTCATGCATGATGATTGGAGTTATTTATATAGCTCATGCATGTATGTTCTTATTAGCTAAACAAGTAAAGCATGACTTTGCTTGTATGCTGAAATGGCTGCATGCATGATCTCTATTGTGATGATGTTTTCATGAAGTAAATGATGTCCTCTGTGGTTGTGTTGAATACAAAAGTTGTAGTTAACTTCCATATCTATCTTGTCCTAGAATTTCATGATTATAGGCCTGATAGTTTAGGAGTTATAGTCCTACAAGTTCACTGTTATGAATTTCTTATGTTCTGGACAGACCTGATAGATTGCAGTGTTTGACTAGTTTATACTGTGAATCACATCTTGGTGATAATAAAAGAGTTGTAGTACTTTTCATAAGGTTTCCAAATTGGTATGGATCACTCCTTTTGGTGCTCTAGATCCCTAGTTATAGCTGTTTAAAGTTGAAAGACAGAATCTGCCCAAGTCTGGACAGAGATGTCTATTTTGTATTGTTTGCCCTTGTTAAGTATTGAATCATCATAATATGATAATAACAAAGTTGTAGCCAATTTAATATGCTTTCCAGAAAGTCTTAGATCACCCCTTTTGGATGAATATAACTACACTTATGATGAAAACATATGACTGCTAGGCTGCTGTCCTGAATGTGTTTGTTTGATTGATTGCTTTGCATTGCTCTTGTCTTGTTAAGCATGCTTTGTAGTGTTACCTCATAATTTCAGCTAGACTTACCCGTCAAAAACCAGAAATAAAGTGACACCAAGGAGTATGCAAGGCTGATATGAGTGGGCTAGCTTGATGACATTTTGCATAAAAGCTTAGTACAGATAAGTAATCATTTAATGCTTAAGCATCAAGTTAATCATCATGAACCTGTCATCTAGATTAGCACCTGTACTAGAGCACTCACTTTATTAGGAGCAAACAATATTAACCATAGCAGGTATAATAAAGCCATCATCATCATTATCATTCCTGAACCATCAAGTTATTTAGTGAGATCTACGTTGGAGATAAACCCGTCAAGTTCTCACTAACCGGGAGAGACGGCGACTCGAATCGAATTACAACTCAGCTGAGGGGGTATTCCTAACCCTCACCCATGACTTCCTCCGTCGAGGAGCATTAGGTCACCTTTGGTACAACTCAGGAACCAACTTCGCGGGTTCGGTCAGCGCCCGCACTCTCAGGGATTACCGTTCTGCCAGGACGATCAGGACTTTTAAATCACCTGCCCTTGGACTCACGCCTACGGCTCCCTTCCGAGGCGTACTTTATACTTGCCGACTCCCGGCCTGAGTTGAGCTACTCGGATTCGCGATCAGCCCATCAAAGCGATCAGCTAAGGGAGAGGCATGCGTTCAACATGAACAGGAAAGGCTCCAAGATTCGGTCCTTAAGCGACACAGACGGGGATAGATCCACACCCAAGACCTCCATGCCTTGTTGCTTCACTATCATCATCCCGCCTGGTCTCATTTCATTTCATTAACACCAGGTTCTTTTCCACGATAGAAAATATAGCCAACCGTGCCATATGTATATTCCTATAGCTCGCAAGTGACAGGAAATCACCCGACTTCTACCGCTTAGAGCAGGGCTAAGCATCTACTCGATCCTGAGCTATATAGGATTCATGGTTTAGTTTCTAGACAAGGATGGGATGTCAATGCAGCAAGTGTTTTCATCCAACACCTATAACTTAATGCAACAATACATATAACATAATACTCAATTCCATTTCAGAAATTAGGAGGCTTATAATGCTCCGGGGCTTGCCTGGGGTCCAACACTAAGTTAGTGTTTGTTAGATGACACTCGCTTGGCGAGTACTTTTCATCCCAGTACTTGTCCAGTCCATCCATCTTCGGGATTGGCCCACCAACATCATCTTGTGGATTAGTCCACTATTTCACCATTTTGTGGTCAACTCCACTTCAAGTGCTTCACTCCACGTGATCATCATCTAGCGTACCTAAATGAGATGCACAATGCATATGTATGAACATAAAGGAAGGTGACACAAGACAATACAATGCAACACTATAATGGCACAATCACTAGATAACAAGGCATCGCAACATTTACAAGTAAGCACTAGCTACTCATACATCACAAGCTATATGAATCTATCACCACTGAAATTATGAGGTAACACTACAAAGCATGCTTAACAAGACAAGAGCAATGCAAAGCAATCAATCAAACAAACACATTCAGGACAGCAGCCTAGCAGTCATATGTTTTCATCATAAGTGTAGTTATATTCATCCAAAAGGGGTGATCTAAGACTTTCTGGAAAGCATATTAAATTGGCTACAACTTTGTTATTATCATATTATGATGATTCAATACTTAACAAGGGCAAACAATACAAAATAGACATCTCTGTCCAGACTTGGGCAGATTCTGTCTTTCAACTTTAAACAGCTATAACTAGGGATCTAGAGCACCAAAAGGAGTGATCCATACCAATTTGGAAACCTTATGAAAAGTACTACAACTCTTTTATTATCACCAAGATGTGATTCACAGTATAAACTAGTCAAACACTGCAATCTATCAGGTCTGTCCAGAACATAAGAAATTCATAACAGTGAACTTGTAGGACTATAACTCCTAAACTATCAGGCCTATAATCATGAAATTCTAGGACAAGATAGATATGGAAGTTAACTACAACTTTTGTATTCAACACAACCACAGAGGACATCATTTACTTCATGAAAACATCATCACAATAGAGATCATGCATGCAGCCATTTCAGCATACAAGCAAAGTCATGCTTTACTTGTTTAGCTAATAAGAACATACATGCATGAGCTATATAAATAACTCCAATCATCATGCATGAGCACATAACACTCATTTCATATCAACACACCAACAATGCATCACAATTAACATGCATGAGTTCATTCATCACTAATCATTCATTAGCTCTCCTATACTATGAATATATTATTTTTAGCACTATATGAGAACATCTAGTTTGGGGCTGATATTTTTATGAGTGATAGATGATAACAAATCATGACTATTGTATAAGTTTCACATGCTCAGGTCTTATATATTAATCATTATGAAAAAGACAAATTGTTAATGCAATAAAACATGTGAGAGCAAGTTAAATCTAAAACTCACCATTTTCTATAAACACATGGCCATATTAATGTTCCTTAGGCTACTAAAATATCATGCAAGCTCAGAGGAACAACCCTTTTCATTTTTACATATATATATTATTTATAATGCAATTAAAACTACTTAATAGGCACCACACAAGTTAAATACATAACTAAATGATACATGCACCATAAATCATGAAATATTAGCCAAGCATCACACATAATACAGAGAGTCTACCATTAAAATTTCACACCATTTGGAGCACTAGAACTCCAGATATGAAATTCACAAGCACAGCAAGCACATTTTTCCTATTTAACAAGATTTAGCTAAAACCCCATAAAAAAAGTAAACAACATATAGGTTAGATATTTTTCTTAGCTAGAGCATGACATTAGAAGATTAACAAAACTAGTTTCACCATTTTTGGACTTATAAAACTCAAAATATGGATCTAGCCAATTAACTAGCTTTTCTAAACTACTTTTCAAGAATAATTAATACAGCACACAAACATGCATGGACCAGCACATTTTATAGATCTATCATGTAGATAATTTCACAAGGAAACTAACAAGACAAGTTTCACAATTTTTGGAGCTACAAAACATGAGATATTAAATTTAGAAGATCACCACAGAATCTGTAAAATTGGGTCACAACTTCACTTGACAGCATTGGCACAGGGGCCCACCTGTCATGGACACCCGTCACCTTCTTCTTCGTTGAATCAAAATCGGAACAGAGGCAGGCAAACAGAGGGAGCCGGGGAGGGACAGGGCCGACTGGGGAGGCTTGGGCCGAGGATGAGGGGCGTCGGCGGCGGCCAGGGAGGGGCTGGCCTGCCTGGCCGTGGCCAGCGGCGGCGCCGCGCCTGGCTCACAGCCGGCTGCAGGCAGCAGCAGCCCGGCCGTGCCACAGGAGGCCCGGCGGCCGGCACGCCAACGGCAGCGGCCTGCAGGCGGCCACGCTGGCGAGAGGAGGGCGCAGAGGAGGACGTGCGAGGCAAGGAAGGGAAGGGCGGGGTTGGTTGGGCGGCAGGATGCTTGGTGGTGGCCGGCCATGGAGCTTTGCCGGCCATCCATGGCGGCCATGGCGACCGTCCGTGCGAGGGAGAGCGAGGGAGAGGCCTAGAGCGAGGTGGGGGAATGAGAGGGATGGAGAGGGGGCTCTGGTGATGCTCCACTTCGGCAAAAGGGCGCAGGAGGGGCGCGGCACGCGGCAGTCTTCGTCAGCCATGTTGGGGGCGCTCTGGTGCATGGGCGACACGCCCTCTTCTCTGTGGCAATTCGACGAGCACGTGGCAGGTGCTACAGTAGCAACTTTGGGCAGCGATTTTCGGCATATTCCAGTGAGATTCGGATCTTGTCCACTATAGCAAAGTTGTTCATCTCTGGTTGCTCTACAACTTTGATTAAGTGATCTCAGCCATTTGATGAAAGGATTAGGAGATAAATAAGGCCAAAGTGGCCACTGTCAACGACTTAATTACAATTAAGAACTTGATGTCAAACCTTGTCAAACTGAGTCCAATTGATGCCAAATTTTGATATGATCTTCCCCAAGTAATTCCCTTCAACTTTCATTCTTGGACCAACTTGCATTGCTTAACAAAAATCCGAGAACGTGAGACGTCAACCGTCATGGCTACTGAAATTCCAGACTTAGCCAAATTTTGAGGGCTAAAAACAGCAGCTGATTCAAACTTTGACCCACTGTTTGGGCAACTTAGAAGAGGATCTAGGCTTGGATTATTATACAAAGTTTGTTGTACAATTCTTGATCTTCAACTTTGCTTAAGGGTCCAACCTCATATCTTGATCAGATCATGTTGTTCCACTTTGATCAAAGTATCATCCTGGTAACCTTGGAATTAGGGTTTTCGATCGATTGGGGCACTTTCTTGACATGTGCTCAACATGAACCTTTAATAACTTTTGTTGTAGAGTTCATCTAGAGTTGTTTGGGAAAAATTGCAAGATTTAATTGACTTCCCATATTCCCATTCACTTCCCACAGTAGTTCAAGCGAGGACAGAACTTATCATTTCATGTGACTTTTTGATTCCAAACTTCACGAAGCTTTTCCAGTAGTTAGAGTAGATGGAAATTGATGTGGGACATATGAAGGAACATGTTTTGCATTACTCGAGGATGTCCTTTAAAAAGGGTCCCATATAAAGCACATAGGTGTTGCTTAAATTCCAATTTTGACCAGTCGGGCTGACGATCATCACTTAACATACTTGGGTTAGTCCTCATCTAGTGCCTAGCTGGTGACTAACACCTGGGGTGTTACATCACGGAGGCCCGACTGGTCAAAATTGGAATTTAAGCAACACCTATGTGCTTTATATGGGACCCTTTTTAAAGGACATCCTCGAGTAATGCAAAACATGTTCCTTCATATGTCCCACATCAATTTCCATCTACTCTAACTACTGGAAAAGCTTCGTGAAGTTTGGAATCAAAAAGTCACATGAAATGATAAGTTCTGTCCTCGCTTGAACTACTGTGGGAAGTGAATGGGAATATGGGAAGTCAATTAAATCTTGCAATTTTTCCCAAACAACTCTAGATGAACTCTACAACAAAAGTTATTAAAGGTTCATGTTGAGCACATGTCAAGAAAGTGCCCCAATCGATCGAAAACCCTAATTCCAAGGTTACCAGGATGATACTTTGATCAAAGTGGAACAACATGATCTGATCAAGATATGAGGTTGGACCCTTAAGCAAAGTTGAAGATCAAGAATTGTACAACAAACTTTGTATAATAATCCAAGCCTAGATCCTCTTCTAAGTTGCCCAAACAGTGGGTCAAAGTTTGAATCAGCTGCTGTTTTTAGCCCTCAAAATTTGGCTAAGTCTGGAATTTCAGTAGCCATGACGGTTGACGTCTCACGTTCTCGGATTTTTTGTTAAGCAATGCAAGTTGGTCCAAGAATGAAAGTTGAAGGGAATTACTTGGGGAAGATCATATCAAAATTTGGCATCAATTGGACTCAGTTTGACAAGGTTTGACATCAAGTTCTTAATTGTAATTAAGTCGTTGACAGTGGCCACTTTGGCCTTATTTATCTCCTAATCCTTTCATCAAATGGCTGAGATCACTTAATCAAAGTTGTAGAGCAACCAGAGATGAACAACTTTGCTATAGTGGACAAGATCCGAATCTCACTGGAATATGCCGAAAATCGCTGCCCAAAGTTGCTACTGTAGCACCTGCCACGTGCTCGTCGAATTGCCACAGAGAAGAGGGCGTGTCGCCCATGCACCAGAGCGCCCCCAACATGGCTGACGAAGACTGCCGCGTGCCGCGCCCCTCCTGCGCCCTTTTGCCGAAGTGGAGCATCACCAGAGCCCCCTCTCCATCCCTCTCATTCCCCCACCTCGCTCTAGGCCTCTCCCTCGCTCTCCCTCGCACGGACGGTCGCCATGGCCGCCATGGATGGCCGGCAAAGCTCCATGGCCGGCCACCACCAAGCATCCTGCCGCCCAACCAACCCCGCCCTTCCCTTCCTTGCCTCGCACGTCCTCCTCTGCGCCCTCCTCTCGCCAGCGTGGCCGCCTGCAGGCCGCTGCCGTTGGCGTGCCGGCCGCCGGGCCTCCTGTGGCACGGCCGGGCTGCTGCTGCCTGCAGCCGGCTGTGAGCCAGGCGCGGCGCCGCCGCTGGCCACGGCCAGGCAGGCCAGCCCCTCCCTGGCCGCCGCCGACGCCCCTCATCCTCGGCCCAAGCCTCCCCAGTCGGCCCTGTCCCTCCCCGGCTCCCTCTGTTTGCCTGCCTCTGTTCCGATTTTGATTCAACGAAGAAGAAGGTGACGGGTGTCCATGACAGGTGGGCCCCTGTGCCAATGCTGTCAAGTGAAGTTGTGACCCAATTTTACAGATTCTGTGGTGATCTTCTAAATTTAATATCTCATGTTTTGTAGCTCCAAAAATTGTGAAACTTGTCTTGTTAGTTTCCTTGTGAAATTATCTACATGATAGATCTATAAAATGTGCTGGTCCATGCATGTTTGTGTGCTGTATTAATTATTCTTGAAAAGTAGTTTAGAAAAGCTAGTTAATTGGCTAGATCCATATTTTGAGTTTTATAAGTCCAAAAATGGTGAAACTAGTTTTGTTAATCTTCTAATGTCATGCTCTAGCTAAGAAAAATATCTAACCTATATGTTGTTTACTTTTTTTATGGGGTTTTAGCTAAATCTTGTTAAATAGGAAAAATGTGCTTGCTGTGCTTGTGAATTTCATATCTGGAGTTCTAGTGCTCCAAATGGTGTGAAATTTTAATGGTAGACTCTCTGTATTATGTGTGATGCTTGGCTAATATTTCATGATTTATGGTGCATGTATCATTTAGTTATGTATTTAACTTGTGTGGTGCCTATTAAGTAGTTTTAATTGCATTATAAATAATATATATATGTAAAAATGAAAAGGGTTGTTCCTCTGAGCTTGCATGATATTTTAGTAGCCTAAGGAACATTAATATGGCCATGTGTTTATAGAAAATGGTGAGTTTTAGATTTAACTTGCTCTCACATGTTTTATTGCATTAACAATTTGTCTTTTTCATAATGATTAATATATAAGACCTGAGCATGTGAAACTTATACAATAGTCATGATTTGTTATCATCTATCACTCATAAAAATATCAGCCCCAAACTAGATGTTCTCATATAGTGCTAAAAATAATATATTCATAGTATAGGAGAGCTAATGAATGATTAGTGATGAATGAACTCATGCATGTTAATTGTGATGCATTGTTGGTGTGTTGATATGAAATGAGTGTTATGTGCTCATGCATGATGATTGGAGTTATTTATATAGCTCATGCATGTATGTTCTTATTAGCTAAACAAGTAAAGCATGACTTTGCTTGTATGCTGAAATGGCTGCATGCATGATCTCTATTGTGATGATGTTTTCATGAAGTAAATGATGTCCTCTGTGGTTGTGTTGAATACAAAAGTTGTAGTTAACTTCCATATCTATCTTGTCCTAGAATTTCATGATTATAGGCCTGATAGTTTAGGAGTTATAGTCCTACAAGTTCACTGTTATGAATTTCTTATGTTCTGGACAGACCTGATAGATTGCAGTGTTTGACTAGTTTATACTGTGAATCACATCTTGGTGATAATAAAAGAGTTGTAGTACTTTTCATAAGGTTTCCAAATTGGTATGGATCACTCCTTTTGGTGCTCTAGATCCCTAGTTATAGCTGTTTAAAGTTGAAAGACAGAATCTGCCCAAGTCTGGACAGAGATGTCTATTTTGTATTGTTTGCCCTTGTTAAGTATTGAATCATCATAATATGATAATAACAAAGTTGTAGCCAATTTAATATGCTTTCCAGAAAGTCTTAGATCACCCCTTTTGGATGAATATAACTACACTTATGATGAAAACATATGACTGCTAGGCTGCTGTCCTGAATGTGTTTGTTTGATTGATTGCTTTGCATTGCTCTTGTCTTGTTAAGCATGCTTTGTAGTGTTACCTCATAATTTCAGTGGTGATAGATTCATATAGCTTGTGATGTATGAGTAGCTAGTGCTTACTTGTAAATGTTGCGATGCCTTGTTATCTAGTGATTGTGCCATTATAGTGTTGCATTGTATTGTCTTGTGTCACCTTCCTTTATGTTCATACATATGCATTGTGCATCTCATTTAGGTACGCTAGATGATGATCACGTGGAGTGAAGCACTTGAAGTGGAGTTGACCACAAAATGGTGAAATAGTGGACTAATCCACAAGATGATGTTGGTGGGCCAATCCCGAAGATGGATGGACTGGACAAGTACTGGGATGAAAAGTACTCGCCAAGCGAGTGTCATCTAACAAACACTAACTTAGTGTTGGACCCCAGGCAAGCCCCGGAGCATTATAAGCCTCCTAATTTCTGAAATGGAATTGAGTATTATGTTATATGTATTGTTGCATTAAGTTATAGGTGTTGGATGAAAACACTTGCTGCATTGACATCCCATCCTTGTCTAGAAACTAAACCATGAATCCTATATAGCTCAGGATCGAGTAGATGCTTAGCCCTGCTCTAAGCGGTAGAAGTCGGGTGATTTCCTGTCACTTGCGAGCTATAGGAATATACATATGGCACGGTTGGCTATATTTTCTATCGTGGAAAAGAACCTGGTGTTAATGAAATGAAATGAGACCAGGCGGGATGATGATAGTGAAGCAACAAGGCATGGAGGTCTTGGGTGTGGATCTATCCCCGTCTGTGTCGCTTAAGGACCGAATCTTGGAGCCTTTCCTGTTCATGTTGAACGCATGCCTCTCCCTTAGCTGATCGCTTTGATGGGCTGATCGCGAATCCGAGTAGCTCAACTCAGGCCGGGAGTCGGCAAGTATAAAGTACGCCTCGGAAGGGAGCCGTAGGCGTGAGTCCAAGGGCAGGTGATTTAAAAGTCCTGATCGTCCTGGCAGAACGGTAATCCCTGAGAGTGCGGGCGCTGACCGAACCCGCGAAGTTGGTTCCTGAGTTGTACCAAAGGTGACCTAATGCTCCTCGACGGAGGAAGTCATGGGTGAGGGTTAGGAATACCCCCTCAGCTGAGTTGTAATTCGATTCGAGTCGCCGTCTCTCCCGGTTAGTGAGAACTTGACGGGTTTATCTCCAACGTAGATCTCACTAAATAACTTGATGGTTCAGGAATGATAATGATGATGATGGCTTTATTATACCTGCTATGGTTAATATTGTTTGCTCCTAATAAAGTGAGTGCTCTAGTACAGGTGCTAATCTAGATGACAGGTTCATGATGATTAACTTGATGCTTAAGCATTAAATGATTACTTATCTGTACTAAGCTTTTATGCAAAATGTCATCAAGCTAGCCCACTCATATCAGCCTTGCATACTCCTTGGTGTCACTTTATTTCTGGTTTTTGACGGGTAAGTCTAGCTGAGTACATTCGAGTACTCAGGGTTTATCCCACCATGTTGCAGGTGAGGTTCTCAGCTGTTGAAGATGGTGGCTAAGTGCCGGTGGGCTCGGTGACTCCGTATTTACTTCTCATCTTCATGCTTTTGTTGGAGAATGTCAGTTATGCTAGCAATGTATTTGGAACTTACGTTATTATAATCATTTCAAAGCTATGTTGTTTCCTCAAACCAGATTTGAACTCAGTACTGTATTATTTATTTGTGAACTCTTTTGTAATACTAATTCCGCTGCAAAACTCCGTGTATATGATGTGTATCTACTTAAACGTGCGATCTTGGTGGTGAAGTTGGTTTACCGAGGTCTTTCGGGACACTCGGCGGACTACCGGGTTTATATGAGAGAAAGTATGTGCGTGTCAATGTGTTAAACGGGGACAGTCGTACTTGAGCTTGTATAAATTGGGCGGTTCTATTACACGTGAGCGAAAAACCAGTGCTTGGCGCGCTCAGGCCAGTCGAGGGATTCTGGCACCAACCCCCCGTCAATTAGCTCTTGCTCGGCTTTTTCCCACTTAGGAATGGCAGTAGGGTAGCCACCTGATCCCATCGTATGGTGGTAGGTCTTGTGTCGGGCATTCTCTTGGTTCCTTCTCGCCCGTTGCTGACCCTCTTCCAACGTCTTGAACTGTACAAACTCGTCCCAAAACGGCCGCAGCTTGACAAAGTGCTTACAGTTGAAATCCGGAGTCTTGTTCTTCTTGATATAGTCGTTATATAGATTCTTCTTAAAGCACTGGAATTGTGTGGCCATCTTCTTCATAGACCAATCCCGAGCTCTTTCCTTCAACTGTTCATCGTTTGTGTCTAGCGTGAAATGTTGCAACACGTCACCCCAAACTAGTTCCTTGTCACGGTCGGAGACATAACTGATTTCTGGGTGTTGCTTATTTTTCTTCCATTCACGGACATTGATCGGGATCCTATCCCGGGCAAGGTACCCTAAGTGGTTGACAAAGGCCCTTGCATGGGGTCCACGTGGCTGGCCTGTTCCCTCGTCGAAATCCGTGATAACCAACCGGCCCTCCATCGGCTTCTTCGGGCCTCGTACTTTTCTTCTGGTCCCCGTGGTTGTCGTCGAGCTAGAGGGCTATGTAGGCAGAAACAAGACAATTAATAAAGGAATTTTTTTTGAATTTCATGTATATAAACATAGGAGGCTGCATATATTACAGACCTCGCCAACATTGTCTTGGTCATTCGGGTCGACCAAGTACTGAGAACCGTCATCGATGCCCTCAGGGTTCTCATTGCCTTCGCGATCATCATAACGACCTTCTTCAGCGCTACCGCGGATCATGTTGAACAATAATTCTTCGTCTTCTCTCGGGTCGGCCATTTCTACAAAAATATGTGTGTACGCGTGACGTCAATTAGGGCTTAGGGTTTACGGCTTAGGGTTTAGGGCTTAGGGCTTAGGGTTTACGGCCTAGGGTTTAGGGTTAAGGGTTAAGGGTTTAGGGTTTAGGGTTTATGGTTTAGGGTTTAGGGCTTAGGGTTTACGGCCTAGGGTTTAGGGCTTAGGGTTAAGGGTTTAGGGTTTACGGTATAGGGTTTATGGTTTAGGGTTTAGGGTTTAGGGTTTACGGTATACACTTTTCATAAAGCACTCTAATTACTTTGTTGAGTATACTTGGAGCTTTGTTATTGGTTAGTAGCATAGTTGCAGTGTGGTTATATCTTGCATGGGTTCACCGCTTAATTAGAGTGCTTTATGAAAAGTGTATACCGTAAACCCTAAACCCTAAACCCTAAACCATAAACCCTATACCGTAAACCCTAAACCCTTAACCCTAAGCCCTAAACCCTAGGCCGTAAACCCTAAGCCCTAAACCCTAGGCCGTAAACCCCTAAACCCTAAACCATAAACCCTATACCGTAAACCCTAAACCCTAGGCCGTAAACCCTAAGCCCTAAACCCTAGGCCGTAAACCCTAAACCCTATACCCTATACCGTAAACCCTAAACCCTAAACCCTTAACCATAAACCCTATACCGTAAACCCTAAACCCTAAACCCTAAACCATAAACCCTAAACCCTAAACCCTTAACCCTTAACCCTAAACCCTAGGCCGTAAACCCTAAGCCCTAAGCCCTAAACCCTAAGCCGTAAACCCTAAGCCCTAATTGGACGTCACGCGTACACACATATTTTTGTAGAAATGGCCGACCCGAGAGAAGACGAAGAATTATTGTTCAACATGATCCGCGGTAGCGCTGAAGAAGGTCGTTATGATGATCGCGAAGGCAATGAGAACCCTGAGGGCATCGATGACGGTTCTCAGTACTTGGTCGACCCGAATGACCAAGACAATGTTGGCGAGGTCTGTAATATATGCAGCCTCCTATGTTTATATACATGAAATTCAAAAAAAATTCCTTTATTAATTGTCTTGTTTCTGCCTACATAGCCCTCTAGCTCGACGACAACCACGGGGACCAGAAGAAAAGTACGAGGCCCGAAGAAGCCGATGGAGGGCCGGTTGGTTATCACGGATTTCGACGAGGGAACAGGCCAGCCACGTGGACCCCATGCAAGGGCCTTTGTCAACCACTTAGGGTACCTTGCCCGGGATAGGATCCCGATCAATGTCCGTGAATGGAAGAAAAATAAGCAACACCCAGAAATCAGTTATGTCTCCGACCGTGACAAGGAACTAGTTTGGGGTGACGTGTTGCAACATTTCACGCTAGACACAAACGATGAACAGTTGAAGGAAAGAGCTCGGGATTGGTCTATGAAGAAGATGGCCACACAATTCCAGTGCTTTAAGAAGAATCTATATAACGACTATATCAAGAAGAACAAGACTCCGGATTTCAACTGTAAGCACTTTGTCAAGCTGCGGCCGTTTTGGGACGAGTTTGTACAGTTCAAGACGTTGGAAGAGGGTCAGCAACGGGCGAGAAGGAACCAAGAGAATGCCCGACACAAGACCTACCACCATACGATGGGATCAGGTGGCTACCCTACTGCCATTCCTAAGTGGGAAAAAGCCGAGCAAGAGCTAATTGACGGGGGGTTGGTGCCAGAATCCCTCGACTGGCCTGAGCGCGCCAAGCACTGGTTTTTCGCTCACGTGTAATAGAACCGCCCAATTTATACAAGCTCAAGTACGACTGTCCCCGTTTAACACATTGACACGCACATACTTTCTCTCATATAAACCCGGTAGTCCGCCGAGTGTCCCGAAAGACCTCGGTAAACCAACTTCACCACCAAGATCGCACGTTTAAGTAGATACACATCATATACACGGAGTTTTGCAGCGGAATTAGTATTACAAAAGAGTTCACAAATAAATAATACAGTACTGAGTTCAAATCTGGTTTGAGGAAACAACATAGCTTTGAAATGATTATAATAACGTAAGTTCCAAATACATTGCTAGCATAACTGACATTCTCCAACAAAAGCATGAAGATGAGAAGTAAATACGGAGTCACCGAGCCCACCGGCACTTAGCCACCATCTTCAACAGCTGAGAACCTCACCTGCAACATGGTGGGATAAACCCTGAGTACTCGAATGTACTCAGCTAGACTTACCCGTCAAAAACCAGAAATAAAGTGACACCAAGGAGTATGCAAGGCTGATATGAGTGGGCTAGCTTGATGACATTTTGCATAAAAGCTTAGTACAGATAAGTAATCATTTAATGCTTAAGCATCAAGTTAATCATCATGAACCTGTCATCTAGATTAGCACCTGTACTAGAGCACTCACTTTATTAGGAGCAAACAATATTAACCATAGCAGGTATAATAAAGCCATCATCATCATTATCATTCCTGAACCATCAAGTTATTTAGTGAGATCTACGTTGGAGATAAACCCGTCAAGTTCTCACTAACCGGAGAGACGGCGACTCGAATCGAATTACAACTCAGCTGAGGGGGTATTCCTAACCCTCACCCATGACTTCCTCCGTCGAGGAGCATTAGGTCACCTTTGGTACAACTCAGGAACCAACTTCGCGGGTTCGGTCAGCGCCCGCACTCTCAGGGATTACCGTTCTGCCAGGACGATCAGGACTTTTAAATCACCTGCCCTTGGACTCACGCCTACGGCTCCCTTCCGAGCGTACTTTATACTTGCCGACTCCCGGCCTGAGTTGAGCTACTCGGATTCGCGATCAGCCCATCAAAGCGATCAGCTAAGGGAGAGGCATGCGTTCAACATGAACAGGAAAGGCTCCAAGATTCGGTCCTTAAGCGACACAGACGGGGATAGATCCACACCCAAGACCTCCATGCCTTGTTGCTTCACTATCATCATCCCGCCTGGTCTCATTTCATTTCATTAACACCAGGTTCTTTTCCACGATAGAAAATATAGCCAACCGTGCCATATGTATATTCCTATAGCTCGCAAGTGACAGGAAATCACCCGACTTCTACCGCTTAGAGCAGGGCTAAGCATCTACTCGATCCTGAGCTATATAGGATTCATGGTTTAGTTTCTAGACAAGGATGGGATGTCAATGCAGCAAGTGTTTTCATCCAACACCTATAACTTAATGCAACAATACATATAACATAATACTCAATTCCATTTCAGAAATTAGGAGGCTTATAATGCTCCGGGGCTTGCCTGGGGTCCAACACTAAGTTAGTGTTTGTTAGATGACACTCGCTTGGCGAGTACTTTTCATCCCAGTACTTGTCCAGTCCATCCATCTTCGGGATTGGCCCACCAACATCATCTTGTGGATTAGTCCACTATTTCACCATTTTGTGGTCAACTCCACTTCAAGTGCTTCACTCCACGTGATCATCATCTAGCGTACCTAAATGAGATGCACAATGCATATGTATGAACATAAAGGAAGGTGACACAAGACAATACAATGCAACACTATAATGGCACAATCACTAGATAACAAGGCATCGCAACATTTACAAGTAAGCACTAGCTACTCATACATCACAAGCTATATGAATCTATCACCACTGAAATTATGAGGTAACACTACAAAGCATGCTTAACAAGACAAGAGCAATGCAAAGCAATCAATCAAACAAACACATTCAGGACAGCAGCCTAGCAGTCATATGTTTTCATCATAAGTGTAGTTATATTCATCCAAAAGGGGTGATCTAAGACTTTCTGGAAAGCATATTAAATTGGCTACAACTTTGTTATTATCATATTATGATGATTCAATACTTAACAAGGGCAAACAATACAAAATAGACATCTCTGTCCAGACTTGGGCAGATTCTGTCTTTCAACTTTAAACAGCTATAACTAGGGATCTAGAGCACCAAAAGGAGTGATCCATACCAATTTGGAAACCTTATGAAAAGTACTACAACTCTTTTATTATCACCAAGATGTGATTCACAGTATAAACTAGTCAAACACTGCAATCTATCAGGTCTGTCCAGAACATAAGAAATTCATAACAGTGAACTTGTAGGACTATAACTCCTAAACTATCAGGCCTATAATCATGAAATTCTAGGACAAGATAGATATGGAAGTTAACTACAACTTTTGTATTCAACACAACCACAGAGGACATCATTTACTTCATGAAAACATCATCACAATAGAGATCATGCATGCAGCCATTTCAGCATACAAGCAAAGTCATGCTTTACTTGTTTAGCTAATAAGAACATACATGCATGAGCTATATAAATAACTCCAATCATCATGCATGAGCACATAACACTCATTTCATATCAACACACCAACAATGCATCACAATTAACATGCATGATGATTGGAGTTATTTATATAGCTCATGCATGTATGTTCTTATTAGCTAAACAAGTAAAGCATGACTTTGCTTGTATGCTGAAATGGCTGCATGCATGATCTCTATTGTGATGATGTTTTCATGAAGTAAATGATGTCCTCTGTGGTTGTGTTGAATACAAAAGTTGTAGTTAACTTCCATATCTATCTTGTCCTAGAATTTCATGATTATAGGCCTGATAGTTTAGGAGTTATAGTCCTACAAGTTCACTGTTATGAATTTCTTATGTTCTGGACAGACCTGATAGATTGCAGTGTTTGACTAGTTTATACTGTGAATCACATCTTGGTGATAATAAAAGAGTTGTAGTACTTTTCATAAGGTTTCCAAATTGGTATGGATCACTCCTTTTGGTGCTCTAGATCCCTAGTTATAGCTGTTTAAAGTTGAAAGACAGAATCTGCCCAAGTCTGGACAGAGATGTCTATTTTGTATTGTTTGCCCTTGTTAAGTATTGAATCATCATAATATGATAATAACAAAGTTGTAGCCAATTTAATATGCTTTCCAGAAAGTCTTAGATCACCCCTTTTGGATGAATATAACTACACTTATGATGAAAACATATGACTGCTAGGCTGCTGTCCTGAATGTGTTTGTTTGATTGATTGCTTTGCATTGCTCTTGTCTTGTTAAGCATGCTTTGTAGTGTTACCTCATAATTTCAGTGGTGATAGATTCATATAGCTTGTGATGTATGAGTAGCTAGTGCTTACTTGTAAATGTTGCGATGCCTTGTTATCTAGTGATTGTGCCATTATAGTGTTGCATTGTATTGTCTTGTGTCACCTTCCTTTATGTTCATACATATGCATTGTGCATCTCATTTAGGTACGCTAGATGATGATCACGTGGAGTGAAGCACTTGAAGTGGAGTTGACCACAAAATGGTGAAATAGTGGACTAATCCACAAGATGATGTTGGTGGGCCAATCCCGAAGATGGATGGACTGGACAAGTACTGGGATGAAAAGTACTCGCCAAGCGAGTGTCATCTAACAAACACTAACTTAGTGTTGGACCCCAGGCAAGCCCCGGAGCATTATAAGCCTCCTAATTTCTGAAATGGAATTGAGTATTATGTTATATGTATTGTTGCATTAAGTTATAGGTGTTGGATGAAAACACTTGCTGCATTGACATCCCATCCTTGTCTAGAAACTAAACCATGAATCCTATATAGCTCAGGATCGAGTAGATGCTTAGCCCTGCTCTAAGCGGTAGAAGTCGGGTGATTTCCTGTCACTTGCGAGCTATAGGAATATACATATGGCACGGTTGGCTATATTTTCTATCGTGGAAAAGAACCTGGTGTTAATGAAATGAAATGAGACCAGGCGGGATGATGATAGTGAAGCAACAAGGCATGGAGGTCTTGGGTGTGGATCTATCCCCGTCTGTGTCGCTTAAGGACCGAATCTTGGAGCCTTTCCTGTTCATGTTGAACGCATGCCTCTCCCTTAGCTGATCGCTTTGATGGGCTGATCGCGAATCCGAGTAGCTCAACTCAGGCCGGGAGTCGGCAAGTATAAAGTACGCCTCGGAAGGGAGCCGTAGGCGTGAGTCCAAGGGCAGGTGATTTAAAAGTCCTGATCGTCCTGGCAGAACGGTAATCCCTGAGAGTGCGGGCGCTGACCGAACCCGCGAAGTTGGTTCCTGAGTTGTACCAAAGGTGACCTAATGCTCCTCGACGGAGGAAGTCATGGGTGAGGGTTAGGAATACCCCCTCAGCTGAGTTGTAATTCGATTCGAGTCGCCGTCTCTCCCGGTTAGTGAGAACTTGACGGGTTTATCTCCAACGTAGATCTCACTAAATAACTTGATGGTTCAGGAATGATAATGATGATGATGGCTTTATTATACCTGCTATGGTTAATATTGTTTGCTCCTAATAAAGTGAGTGCTCTAGTACAGGTGCTAATCTAGATGACAGGTTCATGATGATTAACTTGATGCTTAAGCATTAAATGATTACTTATCTGTACTAAGCTTTTATGCAAAATGTCATCAAGCTAGCCCACTCATATCAGCCTTGCATACTCCTTGGTGTCACTTTATTTCTGGTTTTTGACGGGTAAGTCTAGCTGAGTACATTCGAGTACTCAGGGTTTATCCCACCATGTTGCAGGTGAGGTTCTCAGCTGTTGAAGATGGTGGCTAAGTGCCGGTGGGCTCGGTGACTCCGTATTTACTTCTCATCTTCATGCTTTTGTTGGAGAATGTCAGTTATGCTAGCAATGTATTTGGAACTTACGTTATTATAATCATTTCAAAGCTATGTTGTTTCCTCAAACCAGATTTGAACTCAGTACTGTATTATTTATTTGTGAACTCTTTTGTAATACTAATTCCGCTGCAAAACTCCGTGTATATGATGTGTATCTACTTAAACGTGCGATCTTGGTGGTGAAGTTGGTTTACCGAGGTCTTTCGGGACACTCGGCGGACTACCGGGTTTATATGAGAGAAAGTATGTGCGTGTCAATGTGTTAAACGGGGACAGTCGTACTTGAGCTTGTATAAATTGGGCGGTTCTATTACACGTGAGCGAAAAACCAGTGCTTGGCGCGCTCAGGCCAGTCGAGGGATTCTGGCACCAACCCCCCGTCAATTAGCTCTTGCTCGGCTTTTTCCCACTTAGGAATGGCAGTAGGGTAGCCACCTGATCCCATCGTATGGTGGTAGGTCTTGTGTCGGGCATTCTCTTGGTTCCTTCTCGCCCGTTGCTGACCCTCTTCCAACGTCTTGAACTGTACAAACTCGTCCCAAAACGGCCGCAGCTTGACAAAGTGCTTACAGTTGAAATCCGGAGTCTTGTTCTTCTTGATATAGTCGTTATATAGATTCTTCTTAAAGCACTGGAATTGTGTGGCCATCTTCTTCATAGACCAATCCCGAGCTCTTTCCTTCAACTGTTCATCGTTTGTGTCTAGCGTGAAATGTTGCAACACGTCACCCCAAACTAGTTCCTTGTCACGGTCGGAGACATAACTGATTTCTGGGTGTTGCTTATTTTTCTTCCATTCACGGACATTGATCGGGATCCTATCCCGGGCAAGGTACCCTAAGTGGTTGACAAAGGCCCTTGCATGGGGTCCACGTGGCTGGCCTGTTCCCTCGTCGAAATCCGTGATAACCAACCGGCCCTCCATCGGCTTCTTCGGGCCTCGTACTTTTCTTCTGGTCCCCGTGGTTGTCGTCGAGCTAGAGGGCTATGTAGGCAGAAACAAGACAATTAATAAAGGAATTTTTTTTGAATTTCATGTATATAAACATAGGAGGCTGCATATATTACAGACCTCGCCAACATTGTCTTGGTCATTCGGGTCGACCAAGTACTGAGAACCGTCATCGATGCCCTCAGGGTTCTCATTGCCTTCGCGATCATCATAACGACCTTCTTCAGCGCTACCGCGGATCATGTTGAACAATAATTCTTCGTCTTCTCTCGGGTCGGCCATTTCTACAAAAATATGTGTGTACGCGTGACGTCAATTAGGGCTTAGGGTTTACGGCTTAGGGTTTAGGGCTTAGGGCTTAGGGTTTACGGCCTAGGGTTTAGGGTTAAGGGTTAAGGGTTTAGGGTTTAGGGTTTATGGTTTAGGGTTTAGGGTTTAGGGTTTACGGTATAGGGTTTATGGTTAAGGGTTTAGGGTTTAGGGTTTACGGTATAGGGTATAGGGTTTAGGGTTTACGGCCTAGGGTTTAGGGCTTAGGGTTTACGGCCTAGGGTTTAGGGTTTACGGTATAGGGTTTATGGTTTAGGGTTTAGGGTTTACGGCCTAGGGTTTAGGGCTTAGGGTTTACGGCCTAGGGTTTAGGGCTTAGGGTTAAGGGTTTAGGGTTTACGGTATAGGGTTTATGGTTTAGGGTTTAGGGTTTAGGGTTTACGGTATACACTTTTCATAAAGCACTCTAATTACTTTGTTGAGTATACTTGGAGCTTTGTTATTGGTTAGTAGCATAGTTGCAGTGTGGTTATATCTTGCATGGGTTCACCGCTTAATTAGAGTGCTTTGATCTCATTTCATCAGAGCTCGGATCAAAGTAGTGAGTTTATAGACTAACACCACTAATTATAGCACTAATTTAAACAATACCTGTATTTTGAAGCCGGTGAGACGGCGGAGAGACGACGTCGAGAGATGGCGGTCGGTGCGGAGACGACGGGGACTTCGGTGACGGCGGCAGAGAGACGTCGATCTGGAAGGAGGAAGAAAGAGGGAACAAATGTATTATAAGAGTGTGTGTTAAAACATATGAAATATTATATCACATTTATATACACATTATTAATATATACACATTAGTGTGTGTGTATGTGTTAGTGTGTGTGTGTGTGTTTAGTGTGTGTGTGTTTGTGTTAGTGTGTGTGTGTGTTAGTGTGTGTGTGTGTGATGTATGTGTGTGTGTATGTGTGTATGTGTGTGTGTTTAGTGTGTTTGTTTAGTGTGTGTGTGTGTGTTTAGTGTGTGTGTGTGTGTTAGTGTGTGTGTGTGTGTGTGTTAGTGTGTGTGTTAGTGTGTGAGGGTTAGTGTGTGTGTGTGTCTTTTTTTCCTTTTTCTTCTTTTTTTTTGATGTTGACCATGCTCACCAAACACAATGCAACACACAAAACACATTTGCACTGAAGACACACACACACACTAAACAAACACACTAAACACACACACATACACACATACACACACACATACATCACACACACACACACTAACACACACACACACTAACACAAACACACACACACTAAACACACACACACACACTAACACATACACACACACTAATGTGTATATATTAATAATGTGTATATAAATGTGATATAATATTTCATATGTTTTAACACACACTCTTATAATACATTTGTTCCCTCTTTCTTCCTCCTTCCAGATCGACGTCTCTCTGCCGCCGTCACCGAAGTCCCCGTCGTCTCCGCACCGACCGCCATCTCTCGACGTCGTCTCTCCGCCGTCTCACCGGCTTCAAAATACAGGTATTGTTTAAATTAGTGCTATAATTAGTGGTGTTAGTCTATAAACTCACTACTTTGATCCGAGCTCTGATGAAATGAGATCAAAGCACTCTAATTAAGCGGTGAACCCATGCAAGATATAACCACACTGCAACTATGCTACTAACCAATAACAAAGCTCCAAGTATACTCAACAAAGTAATTAGAGTGCTTTATGAAAAGTGTATACCGTAAACCCTAAACCCTAAACCCTAAACCATAAACCCTATACCGTAAACCCTAAACCCTTAACCCTAAGCCCTAAACCCTAGGCCGTAAACCCTAAGCCCTAAACCCTAGGCCGTAAACCCTAAACCCTAAACCATAAACCCTATACCGTAAACCCTAAACCCTAGGCCGTAAACCCTAAGCCCTAAACCCTAGGCCGTAAACCCTAAACCCTATACCCTATACCGTAAACCCTAAACCCTAAACCCTTAACCATAAACCCTATACCGTAAACCCTAAACCCTAAACCCTAAACCATAAACCCTAAACCCTAAACCCTTAACCCTTAACCCTAAACCCTAGGCCGTAAACCCTAAGCCCTAAGCCCTAAACCCTAAGCCGTAAACCCTAAGCCCTAATTGACGTCACGCGTACACACATATTTTTGTAGAAATGGCCGACCCGAGAGAAGACGAAGAATTATTGTTCAACATGATCCGCGGTAGCGCTGAAGAAGGTCGTTATGATGATCGCGAAGGCAATGAGAACCCTGAGGGCATCGATGACGGTTCTCAGTACTTGGTCGACCCGAATGACCAAGACAATGTTGGCGAGGTCTGTAATATATGCAGCCTCCTATGTTTATATACATGAAATTCAAAAAAAATTCCTTTATTAATTGTCTTGTTTCTGCCTACATAGCCCTCTAGCTCGACGACAACCACGGGGACCAGAAGAAAAGTACGAGGCCCGAAGAAGCCGATGGAGGGCCGGTTGGTTATCACGGATTTCGACGAGGGAACAGGCCAGCCACGTGGACCCCATGCAAGGGCCTTTGTCAACCACTTAGGGTACCTTGCCCGGGATAGGATCCCGATCAATGTCCGTGAATGGAAGAAAAATAAGCAACACCCAGAAATCAGTTATGTCTCCGACCGTGACAAGGAACTAGTTTGGGGTGACGTGTTGCAACATTTCACGCTAGACACAAACGATGAACAGTTGAAGGAAAGAGCTCGGGATTGGTCTATGAAGAAGATGGCCACACAATTCCAGTGCTTTAAGAAGAATCTATATAACGACTATATCAAGAAGAACAAGACTCCGGATTTCAACTGTAAGCACTTTGTCAAGCTGCGGCCGTTTTGGGACGAGTTTGTACAGTTCAAGACGTTGGAAGAGGGTCAGCAACGGGCGAGAAGGAACCAAGAGAATGCCCGACACAAGACCTACCACCATACGATGGGATCAGGTGGCTACCCTACTGCCATTCCTAAGTGGGAAAAAGCCGAGCAAGAGCTAATTGACGGGGGGTTGGTGCCAGAATCCCTCGACTGGCCTGAGCGCGCCAAGCACTGGTTTTTCGCTCACGTGTAATAGAACCGCCCAATTTATACAAGCTCAAGTACGACTGTCCCCGTTTAACACATTGACACGCACATACTTTCTCTCATATAAACCCGGTAGTCCGCCGAGTGTCCCGAAAGACCTCGGTAAACCAACTTCACCACCAAGATCGCACGTTTAAGTAGATACACATCATATACACGGAGTTTTGCAGCGGAATTAGTATTACAAAAGAGTTCACAAATAAATAATACAGTACTGAGTTCAAATCTGGTTTGAGGAAACAACATAGCTTTGAAATGATTATAATAACGTAAGTTCCAAATACATTGCTAGCATAACTGACATTCTCCAACAAAAGCATGAAGATGAGAAGTAAATACGGAGTCACCGAGCCCACCGGCACTTAGCCACCATCTTCAACAGCTGAGAACCTCACCTGCAACATGGTGGGATAAACCCTGAGTACTCGAATGTACTCAGCTAGACTTACCCGTCAAAAACCAGAAATAAAGTGACACCAAGGAGTATGCAAGGCTGATATGAGTGGGCTAGCTTGATGACATTTTGCATAAAAGCTTAGTACAGATAAGTAATCATTTAATGCTTAAGCATCAAGTTAATCATCATGAACCTGTCATCTAGATTAGCACCTGTACTAGAGCACTCACTTTATTAGGAGCAAACAATATTAACCATAGCAGGTATAATAAAGCCATCATCATCATTATCATTCCTGAACCATCAAGTTATTTAGTGAGATCTACGTTGGAGATAAACCCGTCAAGTTCTCACTAACCGGGAGAGACGGCGACTCGAATCGAATTACAACTCAGCTGAGGGGGTATTCCTAACCCTCACCCATGACTTCCTCCGTCGAGGAGCATTAGGTCACCTTTGGTACAACTCAGGAACCAACTTCGCGGGTTCGGTCAGCGCCCGCACTCTCAGGGATTACCGTTCTGCCAGGACGATCAGGACTTTTAAATCACCTGCCCTTGGACTCACGCCTACGGCTCCCTTCCGAGGCGTACTTTATACTTGCCGACTCCCGGCCTGAGTTGAGCTACTCGGATTCGCGATCAGCCCATCAAAGCGATCAGCTAAGGGAGAGGCATGCGTTCAACATGAACAGGAAAGGCTCCAAGATTCGGTCCTTAAGCGACACAGACGGGGATAGATCCACACCCAAGACCTCCATGCCTTGTTGCTTCACTATCATCATCCCGCCTGGTCTCATTTCATTTCATTAACACCAGGTTCTTTTCCACGATAGAAAATATAGCCAACCGTGCCATATGTATATTCCTATAGCTCGCAAGTGACAGGAAATCACCCGACTTCTACCGCTTAGAGCAGGGCTAAGCATCTACTCGATCCTGAGCTATATAGGATTCATGGTTTAGTTTCTAGACAAGGATGGGATGTCAATGCAGCAAGTGTTTTCATCCAACACCTATAACTTAATGCAACAATACATATAACATAATACTCAATTCCATTTCAGAAATTAGGAGGCTTATAATGCTCCGGGGCTTGCCTGGGGTCCAACACTAAGTTAGTGTTTGTTAGATGACACTCGCTTGGCGAGTACTTTTCATCCCAGTACTTGTCCAGTCCATCCATCTTCGGGATTGGCCCACCAACATCATCTTGTGGATTAGTCCACTATTTCACCATTTTGTGGTCAACTCCACTTCAAGTGCTTCACTCCACGTGATCATCATCTAGCGTACCTAAATGAGATGCACAATGCATATGTATGAACATAAAGGAAGGTGACACAAGACAATACAATGCAACACTATAATGGCACAATCACTAGATAACAAGGCATCGCAACATTTACAAGTAAGCACTAGCTACTCATACATCACAAGCTATATGAATCTATCACCACTGAAATTATGAGGTAACACTACAAAGCATGCTTAACAAGACAAGAGCAATGCAAAGCAATCAATCAAACAAACACATTCAGGACAGCAGCCTAGCAGTCATATGTTTTCATCATAAGTGTAGTTATATTCATCCAAAAGGGGTGATCTAAGACTTTCTGGAAAGCATATTAAATTGGCTACAACTTTGTTATTATCATATTATGATGATTCAATACTTAACAAGGGCAAACAATACAAAATAGACATCTCTGTCCAGACTTGGGCAGATTCTGTCTTTCAACTTTAAACAGCTATAACTAGGGATCTAGAGCACCAAAAGGAGTGATCCATACCAATTTGGAAACCTTATGAAAAGTACTACAACTCTTTTATTATCACCAAGATGTGATTCACAGTATAAACTAGTCAAACACTGCAATCTATCAGGTCTGTCCAGAACATAAGAAATTCATAACAGTGAACTTGTAGGACTATAACTCCTAAACTATCAGGCCTATAATCATGAAATTCTAGGACAAGATAGATATGGAAGTTAACTACAACTTTTGTATTCAACACAACCACAGAGGACATCATTTACTTCATGAAAACATCATCACAATAGAGATCATGCATGCAGCCATTTCAGCATACAAGCAAAGTCATGCTTTACTTGTTTAGCTAATAAGAACATACATGCATGAGCTATATAAATAACTCCAATCATCATGCATGAGCACATAACACTCATTTCATATCAACACACCAACAATGCATCACAATTAACATGCATGAGTTCATTCATCACTAATCATTCATTAGCTCTCCTATACTATGAATATATTATTTTTAGCACTATATGAGAACATCTAGTTTGGGGCTGATATTTTTATGAGTGATAGATGATAACAAATCATGACTATTGTATAAGTTTCACATGCTCAGGTCTTATATATTAATCATTATGAAAAAGACAAATTGTTAATGCAATAAAACATGTGAGAGCAAGTTAAATCTAAAACTCACCATTTTCTATAAACACATGGCCATATTAATGTTCCTTAGGCTACTAAAATATCATGCAAGCTCAGAGGAACAACCCTTTTCATTTTTACATATATATATTATTTATAATGCAATTAAAACTACTTAATAGGCACCACACAAGTTAAATACATAACTAAATGATACATGCACCATAAATCATGAAATATTAGCCAAGCATCACTTAATCAAAGTTGTAGAGCAACCAGAGATGAACAACTTTGCTATAGTGGACAAGATCCGAATCTCACTGGAATATGCCGAAAATCGCTGCCCAAAGTTGCTACTGTAGCACCTGCCACGTGCTCGTCGAATTGCCACAGAGAAGAGGGCGTGTCGCCCATGCACCAGAGCGCCCCCAACATGGCTGACGAAGACTGCCGCGTGCCGCGCCCCTCCTGCGCCCTTTTGCCGAAGTGGAGCATCACCAGAGCCCCCTCTCCATCCCTCTCATTCCCCCACCTCGCTCTAGGCCTCTCCCTCGCTCTCCCTCGCACGGACGGTCGCCATGGCCGCCATGGATGGCCGGCAAAGCTCCATGGCCGGCCACCACCAAGCATCCTGCCGCCCAACCAACCCCGCCCTTCCCTTCCTTGCCTCGCACGTCCTCCTCTGCGCCCTCCTCTCGCCAGCGTGGCCGCCTGCAGGCCGCTGCCGTTGGCGTGCCGGCCGCCGGGCGAGGGAGAGCGAGGGAGAGGCCTAGAGCGAGGTGGGGGAATGAGAGGGATGGAGAGGGGGCTCTGGTGATGCTCCACTTCGGCAAAAGGGCGCAGGAGGGGCGCGGCACGCGGCAGTCTTCGTCAGCCATGTTGGGGGCGCTCTGGTGCATGGGCGACACGCCCTCTTCTCTGTGGCAATTCGACGAGCACGTGGCAGGTGCTACAGTAGCAACTTTGGGCAGCGATTTTCGGCATATTCCAGTGAGATTCGGATCTTGTCCACTATAGCAAAGTTGTTCATCTCTGGTTGCTCTACAACTTTGATTAAGTGATGCTTGGCTAATATTTCATGATTTATGGTGCATGTATCATTTAGTTATGTATTTAACTTGTGTGGTGCCTATTAAGTAGTTTTAATTGCATTATAAATAATATATATATGTAAAAATGAAAAGGGTTGTTCCTCTGAGCTTGCATGATATTTTAGTAGCCTAAGGAACATTAATATGGCCATGTGTTTATAGAAAATGGTGAGTTTTAGATTTAACTTGCTCTCACATGTTTTATTGCATTAACAATTTGTCTTTTTCATAATGATTAATATATAAGACCTGAGCATGTGAAACTTATACAATAGTCATGATTTGTTATCATCTATCACTCATAAAAATATCAGCCCCAAACTAGATGTTCTCATATAGTGCTAAAAATAATATATTCATAGTATAGGAGAGCTAATGAATGATTAGTGATGAATGAACTCATGCATGTTAATTGTGATGCATTGTTGGTGTGTTGATATGAAATGAGTGTTATGTGCTCATGCATGATGATTGGAGTTATTTATATAGCTCATGCATGTATGTTCTTATTAGCTAAACAAGTAAAGCATGACTTTGCTTGTATGCTGAAATGGCTGCATGCATGATCTCTATTGTGATGATGTTTTCATGAAGTAAATGATGTCCTCTGTGGTTGTGTTGAATACAAAAGTTGTAGTTAACTTCCATATCTATCTTGTCCTAGAATTTCATGATTATAGGCCTGATAGTTTAGGAGTTATAGTCCTACAAGTTCACTGTTATGAATTTCTTATGTTCTGGACAGACCTGATAGATTGCAGTGTTTGACTAGTTTATACTGTGAATCACATCTTGGTGATAATAAAAGAGTTGTAGTACTTTTCATAAGGTTTCCAAATTGGTATGGATCACTCCTTTTGGTGCTCTAGATCCCTAGTTATAGCTGTTTAAAGTTGAAAGACAGAATCTGCCCAAGTCTGGACAGAGATGTCTATTTTGTATTGTTTGCCCTTGTTAAGTATTGAATCATCATAATATGATAATAACAAAGTTGTAGCCAATTTAATATGCTTTCCAGAAAGTCTTAGATCACCCCTTTTGGATGAATATAACTACACTTATGATGAAAACATATGACTGCTAGGCTGCTGTCCTGAATGTGTTTGTTTGATTGATTGCTTTGCATTGCTCTTGTCTTGTTAAGCATGCTTTGTAGTGTTACCTCATAATTTCAGTGGTGATAGATTCATATAGCTTGTGATGTATGAGTAGCTAGTGCTTACTTGTAAATGTTGCGATGCCTTGTTATCTAGTGATTGTGCCATTATAGTGTTGCATTGTATTGTCTTGTGTCACCTTCCTTTATGTTCATACATATGCATTGTGCATCTCATTTAGGTACGCTAGATGATGATCACGTGGAGTGAAGCACTTGAAGTGGAGTTGACCACAAAATGGTGAAATAGTGGACTAATCCACAAGATGATGTTGGTGGGCCAATCCCGAAGATGGATGGACTGGACAAGTACTGGGATGAAAAGTACTCGCCAAGCGAGTGTCATCTAACAAACACTAACTTAGTGTTGGACCCCAGGCAAGCCCCGGAGCATTATAAGCCTCCTAATTTCTGAAATGGAATTGAGTATTATGTTATATGTATTGTTGCATTAAGTTATAGGTGTTGGATGAAAACACTTGCTGCATTGACATCCCATCCTTGTCTAGAAACTAAACCATGAATCCTATATAGCTCAGGATCGAGTAGATGCTTAGCCCTGCTCTAAGCGGTAGAAGTCGGGTGATTTCCTGTCACTTGCGAGCTATAGGAATATACATATGGCACGGTTGGCTATATTTTCTATCGTGGAAAAGAACCTGGTGTTAATGAAATGAAATGAGACCAGGCGGGATGATGATAGTGAAGCAACAAGGCATGGAGGTCTTGGGTGTGGATCTATCCCCGTCTGTGTCGCTTAAGGACCGAATCTTGGAGCCTTTCCTGTTCATGTTGAACGCATGCCTCTCCCTTAGCTGATCGCTTTGATGGGCTGATCGCGAATCCGAGTAGCTCAACTCAGGCCGGGAGTCGGCAAGTATAAAGTACGCCTCGGAAGGGAGCCGTAGGCGTGAGTCCAAGGGCAGGTGATTTAAAAGTCCTGATCGTCCTGGCAGAACGGTAATCCCTGAGAGTGCGGGCGCTGACCGAACCCGCGAAGTTGGTTCCTGAGTTGTACCAAAGGTGACCTAATGCTCCTCGACGGAGGAAGTCATGGGTGAGGGTTAGGAATACCCCCTCAGCTGAGTTGTAATTCGATTCGAGTCGCCGTCTCTCCCGGTTAGTGAGAACTTGACGGGTTTATCTCCAACGTAGATCTCACTAAATAACTTGATGGTTCAGGAATGATAATGATGATGATGGCTTTATTATACCTGCTATGGTTAATATTGTTTGCTCCTAATAAAGTGAGTGCTCTAGTACAGGTGCTAATCTAGATGACAGGTTCATGATGATTAACTTGATGCTTAAGCATTAAATGATTACTTATCTGTACTAAGCTTTTATGCAAAATGTCATCAAGCTAGCCCACTCATATCAGCCTTGCATACTCCTTGGTGTCACTTTATTTCTGGTTTTTGACGGGTAAGTCTAGCTGAGTACATTCGAGTACTCAGGGTTTATCCCACCATGTTGCAGGTGAGGTTCTCAGCTGTTGAAGATGGTGGCTAAGTGCCGGTGGGCTCGGTGACTCCGTATTTACTTCTCATCTTCATGCTTTTGTTGGAGAATGTCAGTTATGCTAGCAATGTATTTGGAACTTACGTTATTATAATCATTTCAAAGCTATGTTGTTTCCTCAAACCAGATTTGAACTCAGTACTGTATTATTTATTTGTGAACTCTTTTGTAATACTAATTCCGCTGCAAAACTCCGTGTATATGATGTGTATCTACTTAAACGTGCGATCTTGGTGGTGAAGTTGGTTTACCGAGGTCTTTCGGGACACTCGGCGGACTACCGGGTTTATATGAGAGAAAGTATGTGCGTGTCAATGTGTTAAACGGGGACAGTCGTACTTGAGCTTGTATAAATTGGGCGGTTCTATTACACGTGAGCGAAAAACCAGTGCTTGGCGCGCTCAGGCCAGTCGAGGGATTCTGGCACCAACCCCCCGTCAATTAGCTCTTGCTCGGCTTTTTCCCACTTAGGAATGGCAGTAGGGTAGCCACCTGATCCCATCGTATGGTGGTAGGTCTTGTGTCGGGCATTCTCTTGGTTCCTTCTCGCCCGTTGCTGACCCTCTTCCAACGTCTTGAACTGTACAAACTCGTCCCAAAACGGCCGCAGCTTGACAAAGTGCTTACAGTTGAAATCCGGAGT
>JAHUYU010000003.1:0-29791 GCA_030439765.1 Tripidium arundinaceum
TTGTTCATGATTGCCTCGGCCGGGGTTGTTTGATGAATAAATAAATTTCTGTTTGCATCTGTGTCTACACTGTTTTTCTTGAATCAATCTAATGCAAACTATGGATGCTTTATGTTTTTTTATGCGCTATAGGCGATACATATCATATCGGCTTTTGCCCCCCTTGGGCTAATTTGTGCTCTGTTTTTGTTCTAGAGGCGATACGCTTCGGTATCGGCTATTAGAGCCGATGACAGTACAATCGGCTGTTTTTAGGCATCAACCCAAATACTTGGGTAATATTTTTTGAAGTGTTTTCCATTAAGTGCTCTGAAAAATCCTTCACCTTCCAATGTCTCATAAAAATAAGCATTGCCAGGCACACATTGACTAATCCGATAGGGTCCTTCCCAATTAGGCGACCATTTGCCGTACTTACTATTCTTAGTCCCAATCGGCAAAATAAATTTCCAAACTAATTCACCTATGTGAAATTGCTTGAATTTAACCTTCTTATTGTAATACTTGGCAATCCTTAACTTATTAGCTTCAATATTTTCCAAAGCATGTAGCCGATGACAATTTAAATTTTCCAAATCATCCATCATAAGAACTTTATAATCATCGGCTATCAAATCCTCTTGTAATGTATTCGTCTAGATCCAGTCTTGATTTTCCAAGGCAAAATGGCTTCATGTCCATAAACTAACTCATAGGGCAAACACTTAGTCTATCCATGACAAGCCATTTTGTAAGACCATAATGCTTCATTTAACGTCGACTACCATTTTCTTGGCTCCTCGGCAATTTTTCTTTTAATCAATTTGATCAAACTTTGATTAGACGCTTTTGCCTGTCCATTAGCCTGAGCATAATAAGGAGATAAATTCAACAACTTAAACCCCATATCGGCAGCAAAATCTCTAAACTCCTCGGATGTAAACATTGTCCCTTGATCAGTTGTGATGGTTTGAGGAATCCCAAATTGATAAATGATATGTTCCCTAACAAACTCAACAATGTTCTTTGATGTCACTGACTTCAACAGAATTGCCTCAACCCACTTAGTAAAATAGTCCGTTGCTACCAATATGAACATGTGACCTTTGCTGGATGGTGGATAAATTTGGCCGATCAGATCAATTGGCCGATCAGATCAATTTTCCAACCTCTAAACGACCATGGTTTGATAATTGGGTTCATAGCTGATGCTGGTGATTTTTGAACATTACCGAATTTTTGACAATCTTGACATCCCTTGTAATATTCAAAACAATCCTCCGACATTGTCGGCCAAAAATAACCATATCTTCAAATAATCCACTTCATTTTATAAGCTGATTGACGAGCCCCACAAACTCCTTCATGGACTTCACCTATTAAGACTTTGGCATCTTCTTGATTTAAGCACTTGAGCAACACTCCATCGACTATTTTATAATATAGATGACCATCAAGCAATACATATTTAATTGACTTGTACCTCAGTTTCCTCAAAACCTTTTGTGATGGATCTTTAAGATAATCGACTATCTCAGTCCTCCAATCATCGGTAATAATCTCGTTATTGAAGATTTCCTGAATTTGCCGATAACCAGAAGCACTCTAAGCTAATCGATTGGCTTCTTGATTCTGAGCTCTCGGGATATGCTTGATAGTAACTATAGTGAATTCATCAATTAAACTTCAACACTTGTCATAATAATCCTTTAAGATATCATCCTTGCACTCATATAGGCCGATCAATTGATTAATTACCAATTGTGAATCTCCAAATATTTCAATAGCATCGACCTTTACTTCTCAAAGAAGTCAAAATCCTTTAAGAATAGCTTCATACTCAGCTTGATTGTTGGTAGACATTGGCTTGATAGAAAAAGCAAATTCAAAACTTGCCCCCCGAGGCGAGACAATAACAATGCCAATACCACCACCTTGTTTACATGATGAACCATCAAAGAACAAAGTCCAGGGCATTGGCTCTAAATAACCGATACTCGGTTTGTGATAATGAGTTACAAAATCAACCATTACCTGTCCTTTGATCGCTTTAGCCGATTCGTACCTCAAGTCGAACTCTGATAAAGCAAGGATCCATTTGTCGATTCTTCCAATTAAAATCGGCATTGATAACATGTGCTTGATTACATCAGCTTTAGACACCACCGTCCACTCAGCCGATAATAAATAATGATGCAATTTGGTGCATGAGAAATACAAGTACAAGCATAATTTTTCAATAAGAGAATACCATGTCTCTGGATCCAAGAGCCTTCTGCTTAAATAGAAAACAACTCGCTCTTTTCCTTTAAACTCTTGCATCAAGGCCGATCCAATCGTATGGCCATCGGCTGACATGTACAACTTAAAGGGCTTGCCACGCTGTGGAGGAATCAACACAGGTGGAGATTTCATATATTCTTTAATTTTTTCAAATGTCTTTTGCTGTACGTCACCCTATTTGAATTCTTGATCGGCTTTCAACTTCCACAAAGGAGAAAATGGCAAAATCCTTTCTAATAAATTTGAAATAAATCTCCTGATGAAACTAATTTTGCCGATCAGGAATTGTAATTGAGTCTTATCTGTTGGAGGGACTGCTTCATCAATAGCCTTCATACTCTTTTGCCCAACTTCAATCCCTCTCTCATGAACCATGAAACCCAAGAATTCTCCAGCTGACACCCCAAAGGCACACTTGTTTAGATTCATCTTCAAACCATGTTTTCTGGTACACTCCAAGGTCTCCCGCAGATCAGCTAAATGTTCTTTGTAGCCTTTGGATTTCACGACCACATCATCAATATAGATTTCAACTATTCTGCGGATCAACTTATGAAAGATGTAATTCATAGCTCGTTGATAAGTTGCACCGGCATTTTTTAGACCAAAAGTCATAACAACCCACTCATATAAGCCGATGGCACCAGGACATCTGAAGGCAGTTTTAGGTATATCTTCTTCCGCCATGAAAATTTGATTATAACCTGCATTACCATCCATGAAGCTGATGACTTTGTGTCCTGAGGCCGCATCTACTAGCAGATCGGCTATTGGCATTGGATAACCATACATTGGCTACCTATTAATGATGGATATCGGCCGTTTAAGCAAGCTCCAAGAAGGTTTAAATTTGAGTTGCTTCATGATATCGAAAAAGAGATTACAAGATTGTTTGAAGCTATTCTTAAAGGATTTTGACTTCTTTGAGAAGTAAAGGTCGATGCTATTGAAATATTTGGAGATTCACAATTGGTAATTAATCAATTGATCGGCCTATATGAGTGCAAGGATGATATCTTAAAGGATTATTATGACAAGTGTTGAAGTTTAATTGATGAATTCACTATAGTTACTATCAAGCATATCCCGAGAGCTCAGAATCAAGAAGCCAATCGATTAGCTTAGAGTGCTTCTGGTTATCGGCAAATTCAGGAAATCTTCAATAACGAGATTATTACCGATGATTGGAGGACTGAGATAGTCGATTATCTTAAAGATCCATCACAAAAGGTTTTGAGGAAACTGAGGTACAAGTCAATTAAATATGTATTGCTTGATGGTCATCTATATTATAAAATAGTCGATGGAGTGTTGCTCAAGTGCTTAAATCAAGAAGATGCCAAAGTCTTAATAGGTGAAGTCCATGAAGGAGTTTGTGGGGCTCGTCAATCAGCTTATAAAATGAAGTGGATTATTTGAAGATATGGTTATTTTTGGCCGACAATGTCGGAGGATTGTTTTGAATATTACAAGGGATGTCAAGATTGTCAAAAATTCGGTAATGTTCAAAAATCACCAGCATCAGCTATGAACCCAATTATCAAACCATGGTCGTTTAGAGGTTGGAAAATTGATCTGATCGGCCAATTGATCTGATCGGCCAAATTTATCCACCATCCAGCAAAGGTCACATGTTCATATTGGTAGCAACGGACTATTTTACTAAGTGGGTTGAGGCAATTCTGTTGAAGTCAGTGACATCAAAGAACATTGTTGAGTTTGTTAGGGAACATATCATTTATCAATTTGGGATTCCTCAAACCATCACAACTGATCAAGGGACAATGTTTACATCCGAGGAGTTTAGAGATTTTGCTGCCGATATGGGGTTTAAGTTGTTGAATTTATCTCCTTATTATGCTCAGGCTAATGGACAGGCAAAAGCGTCTAATCAAAGTTTGATCAAATTGATTAAAAGAAAAATTGCCGAGGAGCCAAGAAAATGGTAGTCGACGTTAAATGAAGCATTATGGTCTTACAAAATGGCTTGTCATGGATAGACTAAGTGTTTGCCCTATGAGTTAGTTTATGGACATGAAGCCATTTTGCCTTGGAAAATCAAGACTGGATCTAGACGAATACATTACAAGAGGATTTGATAGCCGATGATTATAAAGTTCTTATGATGGATGATTTGGAAAATTTAAATTGTCATCGGCTACATGCTTTGGAAAATATTGAAGCTAATAAGTTAAGGATTGCCCTGGCAATAGCCCAAGTGCGCTCCGGGTACGAGCTCCATTATCTGCAGCCTAGCCTCACGGCGGGCGAGGACCCAGAGGACTACGAGGAGCTGGTGGAGGACTTCGCCGGAGCCCCCGAGGCCGTCGCTGCAGCAACCCCGGCCGAGGCAATCATGAACAACGTCTTCCTCGACCCTTAGTCTGTAACTAGGGGTTGTTTGATGAATAAATAAATTTCTGTTTGCATCTGTGTCTACACTGTTTTTCTTGAATCAATCTAATGCAAACTATGGATGCTTTATGTTTTTTTATGCGCTATAGGCGATACATATCATATCGGCTTTTGCCCCCCTTGGGCTAATTTGTGCTCTGTTTTTGTTCTAGAGGCGATACGCTTCGGTATCGGCTATTAGAGCCGATGACAGTACAATCGGCTGTTTTTAGGCATCAACCCAAATACTTGGGTAATATTTTTTGAAGTGTTTTCCATTAAGTGCTCTGAAAAATCCTTCACCTTCCAATGTCTCATAAAAATAAGCATTGCCAGGCACACATTGACTAATCCGATAGGGTCCTTCCCAATTAGGCGACCATTTGCCGTACTTACTATTCTTAGTCCCAATCGGCAAAATAAATTTCCAAACTAATTCACCTATGTGAAATTGCTTGAATTTAACCTTCTTATTGTAATACTTGGCAATCCTTAACTTATTAGCTTCAATATTTTCCAAAGCATGTAGCCGATGACAATTTAAATTTTCCAAATCATCCATCATAAGAACTTTATAATCATCGGCTATCAAATCCTCTTGTAATGTATTCGTCTAGATCCAGTCTTGATTTTCCAAGGCAAAATGGCTTCATGTCCATAAACTAACTCATAGGGCAAACACTTAGTCTATCCATGACAAGCCATTTTGTAAGACCATAATGCTTCATTTAACGTCGACTACCATTTTCTTGGCTCCTCGGCAATTTTTCTTTTAATCAATTTGATCAAACTTTGATTAGACGCTTTTGCCTGTCCATTAGCCTGAGCATAATAAGGAGATAAATTCAACAACTTAAACCCCATATCGGCAGCAAAATCTCTAAACTCCTCGGATGTAAACATTGTCCCTTGATCAGTTGTGATGGTTTGAGGAATCCCAAATTGATAAATGATATGTTCCCTAACAAACTCAACAATGTTCTTTGATGTCACTGACTTCAACAGAATTGCCTCAACCCACTTAGTAAAATAGTCCGTTGCTACCAATATGAACATGTGACCTTTGCTGGATGGTGGATAAATTTGGCCGATCAGATCAATTGGCCGATCAGATCAATTTTCCAACCTCTAAACGACCATGGTTTGATAATTGGGTTCATAGCTGATGCTGGTGATTTTTGAACATTACCGAATTTTTGACAATCTTGACATCCCTTGTAATATTCAAAACAATCCTCCGACATTGTCGGCCAAAAATAACCATATCTTCAAATAATCCACTTCATTTTATAAGCTGATTGACGAGCCCCACAAACTCCTTCATGGACTTCACCTATTAAGACTTTGGCATCTTCTTGATTTAAGCACTTGAGCAACACTCCATCGACTATTTTATAATATAGATGACCATCAAGCAATACATATTTAATTGACTTGTACCTCAGTTTCCTCAAAACCTTTTGTGATGGATCTTTAAGATAATCGACTATCTCAGTCCTCCAATCATCGGTAATAATCTCGTTATTGAAGATTTCCTGAATTTGCCGATAACCAGAAGCACTCTAAGCTAATCGATTGGCTTCTTGATTCTGAGCTCTCGGGATATGCTTGATAGTAACTATAGTGAATTCATCAATTAAACTTCAACACTTGTCATAATAATCCTTTAAGATATCATCCTTGCACTCATATAGGCCGATCAATTGATTAATTACCAATTGTGAATCTCCAAATATTTCAATAGCATCGACCTTTACTTCTCAAAGAAGTCAAAATCCTTTAAGAATAGCTTCAAACAATCTTGTAATCTCTTTTTCGATATCATGAAGCAACTCAAATTTAAACCTTCTTGGAGCTTGCTTAAACGGCCGATATCCATCATTAATAGGTAGCCAATGTATGGTTATCCAATGCCAATAGCCGATCTGCTAGTAGATGCGGCCTCAGGACACAAAGTCATCAGCTTCATGGATGGTAATGCAGGTTATAATCAAATTTTCATGGCGGAAGAAGATATACCTAAAACTGCCTTCAGATGTCCTGGTGCCATCGGCTTATATGAGTGGGTTGTTATGACTTTTGGTCTAAAAAATGCCGGTGCAACTTATCAACGAGCTATGAATTACATCTTTCATAAGTTGATCCGCAGAATAGTTGAAATCTATATTGATGATGTGGTCGTGAAATCCAAAGGCTACAAAGAACATTTAGCTGATCTGCGGGAGACCTTGGAGTGTACCAGAAAACATGGTTTGAAGATGAATCTAAACAAGTGTGCCTTTGGGGTGTCAGCTGGAGAATTCTTGGGTTTCATGGTTCATGAGAGAGGGATTGAAGTTGGGCAAAAGAGTATGAAGGCTATTGATGAAGCAGTCCCTCCAACAGATAAGACTCAATTACAATTCCTGATCGGCAAAATTAGTTTCATCAGGAGATTTATTTCAAATTTATTAGAAAGGATTTTGCCATTTTCTCCTTTGTGGAAGTTGAAAGCCGATCAAGAATTCAAATAGGGTGACGTACAGCAAAAGACATTTGAAAAAATTAAAGAATATATGAAATCTCCACCTGTGTTGATTCCTCCACAGCGTGGCAAGCCCTTTAAGTTGTACATGTCAGCCGATGGCCATACGATTGGATCGGCCTTGATGCAAGAGTTTAAAGGAAAAGAGCGAGTTGTTTTCTATTTAAGCAGAAGGCTCTTGGATCCAGAGACATGGTATTCTCTTATTGAAAAATTATGCTTGTACTTGTATTTCTCATGCACCAAATTGCATCATTATTTATTATCGGCTGAGTGGACGGTGGTGTCTAAAGCTGATGTAATCAAGCACATGTTATCAATGCCGATTTTAATTGGAAGAATCGACAAATGGATCCTTGCTTTATCAGAGTTCGACTTGAGGTACGAATCGGCTAAAGCGATCAAAGGACAGGTAATGGTTGATTTTGTAACTCATTATCACAAACCGAGTATCGGTTATTTAGAGCCAATGCCCTGGACTTTGTTCTTTGATGGTTCATCATGTAAACAAGGTGGTGGTATTGGCATTGTTATTGTCTCGCCTCGGGGGGCAAGTTTTGAATTTGCTTTTTCTATCAAGCCAATGTCTACCAACAATCAAGCTGAGTATGAAGCTATTCTTAAAGGATTTTGACTTCTTTGAGAAGTAAAGGTCGATGCTATTGAAATATTTGGAGATTCACAATTGGTAATTAATCAATTGATCGGCCTATATGAGTGCAAGGATGATATCTTAAAGGATTATTATGACAAGTGTTGAAGTTTAATTGATGAATTCACTATAGTTACTATCAAGCATATCCCGAGAGCTCAGAATCAAGAAGCCAATCGATTAGCTTAGAGTGCTTCTGGTTATCGGCAAATTCAGGAAATCTTCAATAACGAGATTATTACCGATGATTGGAGGACTGAGATAGTCGATTATCTTAAAGATCCATCACAAAAGGTTTTGAGGAAACTGAGGTACAAGTCAATTAAATATGTATTGCTTGATGGTCATCTATATTATAAAATAGTCGATGGAGTGTTGCTCAAGTGCTTAAATCAAGAAGATGCCAAAGTCTTAATAGGTGAAGTCCATGAAGGAGTTTGTGGGGCTCGTCAATCAGCTTATAAAATGAAGTGGATTATTTGAAGATATGGTTATTTTTGGCCGACAATGTCGGAGGATTGTTTTGAATATTACAAGGGATGTCAAGATTGTCAAAAATTCGGTAATGTTCAAAAATCACCAGCATCAGCTATGAACCCAATTATCAAACCATGGTCGTTTAGAGGTTGGAAAATTGATCTGATCGGCCAATTGATCTGATCGGCCAAATTTATCCACCATCCAGCAAAGGTCACATGTTCATATTGGTAGCAACGGACTATTTTACTAAGTGGGTTGAGGCAATTCTGTTGAAGTCAGTGACATCAAAGAACATTGTTGAGTTTGTTAGGGAACATATCATTTATCAATTTGGGATTCCTCAAACCATCACAACTGATCAAGGGACAATGTTTACATCCGAGGAGTTTAGAGATTTTGCTGCCGATATGGGGTTTAAGTTGTTGAATTTATCTCCTTATTATGCTCAGGCTAATGGACAGGCAAAAGCGTCTAATCAAAGTTTGATCAAATTGATTAAAAGAAAAATTGCCGAGGAGCCAAGAAAATGGTAGTCGACGTTAAATGAAGCATTATGGTCTTACAAAATGGCTTGTCATGGATAGACTAAGTGTTTGCCCTATGAGTTAGTTTATGGACATGAAGCCATTTTGCCTTGGAAAATCAAGACTGGATCTAGACGAATACATTACAAGAGGATTTGATAGCCGATGATTATAAAGTTCTTATGATGGATGATTTGGAAAATTTAAATTGTCATCGGCTACATGCTTTGGAAAATATTGAAGCTAATAAGTTAAGGATTGCCAAGTATTACAATAAGAAGGTTAAATTCAAGCAATTTCACATAGGTGAATTAGTTTGGAAATTTATTTTGCCGATTGGGACTAAGAATAGTAAGTACGGCAAATGGTCGCCTAATTGGGAAGGACCCTATCGGATTAGTCAATGTGTGCCTGGCAATGCTTATTTTTATGAGACATTGGAAGGTGAAGGATTTTTCAGAGCACTTAATGGAAAACACTTCAAAAAATATTACCCAAGTATTTGGGTTGATGCCTAAAAACAGCCGATTGTACTGTCATCGGCTCTAATAGCCGATACCGAAGCGTATCGCCTCTAGAACAAAAACAGAGCACAAATTAGCCCAAGGGGGGCAAAAGCCGATATGATATGTATCGCCTATAGCGCATAAAAAAACATAAAGCATCCATAGTTTGCATTAGATTGATTCAAGAAAAACAGTGTAGACACAGATGCAAACAGAAATTTATTTATTCATCAAACAACCCCTAGTTACAGACTAAGGGTCGAGGAAGACGTTGTTCATGATTGCCTCGGCCGGGGTTGCTGCAGCGACGGCCTCGGGGGCTCCGGCGAAGTCCTCCACCAGCTCCTCGTAGTCCTCTGGGTCCTCGCCCGCCGTGAGGCTAGGCTGCAGATAATGGAGCTCGTACCCGGAGCGCACTTGGGCTATTGCCAGGGCAACGGTGGCTCCGTGGCAGGTGCCGTGAACGGTGACTTCCCTAGCATGGACAGGGATGTGTAGGACCTCTAGAGGCCTAGAGGGGGGTGAATAGGCTTGTAAAAACTCAATTCAAACAGACGTCAAATTCCACAGCGGCATTGTCGCTCTAGGACAGCGGCACTGCCGCTCTGCGGCACTGCCACACCTGCAGACAAGGTTAGCTTATAGTTCAAAAACTATCCAACGAAAATTAGATCGGGTGATTTTCTTAGCTTCCTGCAGGGGTATAGATCACAGATCGACAACAGAATCGAGTAGATCGAGAATGTGCAAGTAGATCGGCCTCAAACCCTAGAAATCACCTCAACACAATATGGATTGCAAGCAAAGTAAACCAAGCACAAGGTGACATGATGATTTAACCCAGGGTTCAGCTCGCCACTAAGGCTTGCCTACGTCCACGTTGTTGAGGTTAGCCACCAAGGCTTAGGGCTATGCAACCCTACCTCGTTCTCAAGTCAAGAGACTCAACTCTTGAGATGAGGGGTGATTTCTTAGCTGCAAGAGATGGTTACAAACCTCCCTAGGCTGCCGCACAAGTTGGCAAGCTCAAGGGCGACGCTCTAGCCGGCTAGGAGCAACGCTCCAAGAGTAATGAACACAAACCACCGGCCAAAACGTGAACCAAGTGCTCTTAGTCTTTGGAGATCAGTGGATCTGCTCTCTAATCGAGTTTGGGGCACTTTTCTCTCAAGGATTGATAGGAAATATCAAAGGGAAGCTTGAGAGTTTGAAGAGCACCAATGGAGGAGAGTGGAGGTGAGCTCTTTCTGTTCTGAGTCGAGCTGAGCCGTTGGGGAAGGAGAGAGAGTCGTTGGTGGCCAAGAAAAGTGATATTTATACCCCTTGGGCCCAACGGTCGTTTAAGTGCGGCAGTGCCGCACTTGACCCGCGGCACTACCGCTCCCCAGGTGCGGCACTGCCGCACCTACCTTGACAGCAAACTGTCAGGAAATGAAAACATGGCTGTCAAGGCTGAGCAAGTGAGGATGTGTTAAGTAGATGTTGAGCACTTGGTTGCACACTTTGACAAGTGTTTTGAGTTCCCCTTGATAGTATGGCGTTTCCTATACTCAAATTCAAAATATAAAAGAATTTAAACCTCCAAAGAGTTGGATGCCGTCAACAAATGTAATTGGGGGCTCCTCCATTTCATGTAACATCCTCCATTTATATTCCCTGCTTGTCATCTCAATAAATCTCATTAGTCCTCTAATTCGGTGGTCATCAATGCCAAAACCCACAATAGGGCTTGATTGCACTTACAATCTCCCCCTTTTTGGTGATTGATGACAACCCAATTAGAGCTTACAAAAGAAATGAAATGAGAACTGAGATTTTTCAAGCCATGGGTGTAGGACCTCCCCCTAAATATGTGAATAGGGATTTGAATTCCCAAATTGGCATAAGAGGCCAAAATTCACATTTTTAGACAAGTGTTGGGGGGTCTCCCCCTACATCCATGCCTCCTGTGGGGTGCTACACATGTGTTGCAAGAATATATGTGATGCAAATGACATTTTATGCACAAAAGGCTTGCTGATCCAGCAGAGAGCGGCACGCCGCACCTGCCAAAATAGCACGGACGAAAACAAGCACCACACAGTAGAAACTATATAAACAGATAAGCATCTAGCGCTAAATAGATGACAATCTAACCACACAAATGATACATGTACATATCCGATACAAATAGATTCAAGAAGGTAGCAATATTACACAAATAGAGTTTTGAGTGACTCTCTAACTCATAGCCTAACGAAGACTACTCTCAATGGATAAGGACATGAAGGTCCAACCGACCAGGGCGCTGAAAAAGAATTGACCCCTCTAATTTTCTCCCCCTTTGGCATCAAGTACCAAAAAGAGAAGAGAAGAGAAGAGAAAAGAAGTCAACTCACTCATCATCTCTCTGCAGGTTCTCCCAATCAACATCATCATAGCCGGCAGCCCTGCTAGTACCTACAGCAGTCCCGGCACCACCACCATCATCATCGTCATCCGAAGAGTCAATCCGAGCATGACCCTGTCTGTGAGTGGTGGCAGTGAAGCGAGTAGAGCGTCGAGGAGCACCTTGTGCCTGTCTCTGTCTCTGCTGGTAACCAAACAAGGTCTCATGCTCACTATGTTGCTCCTCCTCATCCTCCTCACTGCTGTCATCATCAAGATCTGAGAGGCTCGGGAGGTTATCAAACCTCGATGGAGACTGAACTGGAGTAAGAGGTGGCAGTCCTGCACGCTCTATAGCCTCTCTGTGTGCCTTCTGGTTCGAGGAGAGGCAAGACGATGAAGAAGTTTGGAGCATGGCTCAAAGCCATCTTTACTCCTTGCACATATGCAGCGAGGACGGCATATGAGGACCAGTTGGAGAACCGGGAGGCACACAGAGAGGCTATAGAGCGTGCAGGACTGCCACCTCTTACTCCAGTTCAGTCTCCATCGAGGTTTGATAACCTCCCGAGCCTCTCAGATCTTGATGATGACAGCAGTGAGGAGGATGAGGAGGAGCAACATAGTGAGCATGAGACCTTGTTTGGTTACCAGCAGAGACAGAGACAGGCACAAGGTGCTCCTCGACGCTCTACTCGCTTCACTGCCACCACTCACAGACAGGGTCATGCTCGGATTGACTCTTCGGATGACGATGATGATGGTGGTGGTGCCGGGACTGCTGTAGGTACTAGCAGGGCTGCCGGCTATGATGATGTTGATTGGGAGAACCTGCAGAGAGATGATGAGTGAGTTGACTTCTTTTCTCTTCTCTTCTCTTCTCTTTTTGGTACTTGATGCCAAAGGGGGAGAAAATTAGAGGGGTCAATTCTTTTTCAGCGCCCTGGTCGGTTGGACCTTCATGTCCTTATCCATTGAGAGTAGTCTTCGTTAGGCTATGAGTTAGAGAGTCACTCAAAACTCTATTTGTGTAATATTGCTACCTTCTTGAATCTATTTGTATCGGATATGTACATGTATCATTTGTGTGGTTAGATTGTCATCTATTTAGCGCTAGATGCTTATCTGTTTATATAGTTTCTACTGTGTGGTGCTTGTTTTCGTCCGTGCTATTTTGGCAGGTGCGGCGTGCCGCTCTCTGCTGGATCAGCAAGCCTTTTGTGCATAAAATGTCATTTGCATCACATATATTCTTGCAACACATGTGTAGCACCCCACAGGAGGCATGGATGTAGGGGGAGACCCCCCAACACTTGTCTAAAAATGTGAATTTTGGCCTCTTATGCCAATTTGGGAATTCAAATCCCTATTCACATATTTAGGGGGAGGTCCTACACCCATGGCTTGAAAAATCTCAGTTCTCATTTCATTTCTTTTGTAAGCTCTAATTGGGTTGTCATCAATCACCAAAAAGGGGGAGATTGTAAGTGCAATCAAGCCCTATTGTGGGTTTTGGCATTGATGACCACCGAATTAGAGGACTAATGAGATTTATTGAGATGACAAGCAGGGAATATAAATGGAGGATGTTACATGAAATGGAGGAGCCCCCAATTACATTTGTTGACGGCATCCAACTCTTTGGAGGTTTAAATTCTTTTATATTTTGAATTTGAGTATAGGAAACGCCATACTATCAAGGGGAACTCAAAACACTTGTCAAAGTGTGCAACCAAGTGCTCAACATCTACTTAACACATCCTCACTTGCTCAGCCTTGACAGCCATGTTTTCATTTCCTGACAGTTTGCTGTCAAGGTAGGTGCGGCAGTGCCGCACCTGGGGAGCGGTAGTGCCGCGGGTCAAGTGCGGCACTGCCGCACTTAAACGACCGTTGGGCCCAAGGGGTATAAATATCACTTTTCTTGGCCACCAACGACTCTCTCTCCTTCCCCAACGGCTCAGCTCGACTCAGAACAGAAAGAGCTCACCTCCACTCTCCTCCATTGGTGCTCTTCAAACTCTCAAGCTTCCCTTTGATATTTCCTATCAATCCTTGAGAGAAAAGTGCCCCAAACTCGATTAGAGAGCAGATCCACTGATCTCCAAAGACTAAGAGCACTTGGTTCACGTTTTGGCCGGTGGTTTGTGTTCATTACTCTTGGAGCGTTGCTCCTAGCCGGCTAGAGCGTCGCCCTTGAGCTTGCCAACTTGTGCGGCAGCCTAGGGAGGTTTGTAACCATCTCTTGCAGCTAAGAAATCACCCCTCATCTCAAGAGTTGAGTCTCTTGACTTGAGAACGAGGTAGGGTTGCATAGCCCTAAGCCTTGGTGGCTAACCTCAACAACGTGGACGTAGGCAAGCCTTAGTGGCGAGCTGAACCCTGGGTTAAATCATCATGTCACCTTGTGCTTGGTTTACTTTGCTTGCAATCCATATTGTGTTGAGGTGATTTCTAGGGTTTGAGGCCGATCTACTTGCACATTCTCGATCTACTCGATTCTGTTGTCGATCTGTGATCTATACCCCTGCAGGAAGCTAAGAAAATCACCCGATCTAATTTTCGTTGGATAGTTTTTGAACTATAAGCTAACCTTGTCTGCAGGTGTGGCAGTGCCGCAGAGCGGCAGTGCCGCTGTCCTAGAGCGACAATGCCGCTGTGGAATTTGACGTCTGTTTGAATTGAGTTTTTACAAGCCTATTCACCCCCCTCTAGGCCTCTAGAGGTCCTACACATCCCTGTCCATGCTAGGGAAGTCACCGTTCACGGCACCTGCCACGGAGCCACCGTTGCCCTGGCAATAGCCCAAGTGCGCTCCGGGTACGAGCTCCATTATCTGCAGCCTAGCCTCACGGCGGGGCGAGGACCCAGAGGACTACGAGGAGCTGGTGGAGGACTTCGCCGGAGCCCCCGAGGCCGTCGCTGCAGCAACCCCGGCCGAGGCAATCATGAACAACGTCTTCCTCGACCCTTAGTCTGTAACTAGGGGTTGTTTGATGAATAAATAAATTTCTGTTTGCATCTGTGTCTACACTGTTTTTCTTGAATCAATCTAATGCAAACTATGGATGCTTTATGTTTTTTTATGCGCTATAGGCGATACATATCATATCGGCTTTTGCCCCCCTTGGGCTAATTTGTGCTCTGTTTTTGTTCTAGAGGCGATACGCTTCGGTATCGGCTATTAGAGCCGATGACAGTACAATCGGCTGTTTTTAGGCATCAACCCAAATACTTGGGTAATATTTTTTGAAGTGTTTTCCATTAAGTGCTCTGAAAAATCCTTCACCTTCCAATGTCTCATAAAAATAAGCATTGCCAGGCACACATTGACTAATCCGATAGGGTCCTTCCCAATTAGGCGACCATTTGCCGTACTTACTATTCTTAGTCCCAATCGGCAAAATAAATTTCCAAACTAATTCACCTATGTGAAATTGCTTGAATTTAACCTTCTTATTGTAATACTTGGCAATCCTTAACTTATTAGCTTCAATATTTTCCAAAGCATGTAGCCGATGACAATTTAAATTTTCCAAATCATCCATCATAAGAACTTTATAATCATCGGCTATCAAATCCTCTTGTAATGTATTCGTCTAGATCCAGTCTTGATTTTCCAAGGCAAAATGGCTTCATGTCCATAAACTAACTCATAGGGCAAACACTTAGTCTATCCATGACAAGCCATTTTGTAAGACCATAATGCTTCATTTAACGTCGACTACCATTTTCTTGGCTCCTCGGCAATTTTTCTTTTAATCAATTTGATCAAACTTTGATTAGACGCTTTTGCCTGTCCATTAGCCTGAGCATAATAAGGAGATAAATTCAACAACTTAAACCCCATATCGGCAGCAAAATCTCTAAACTCCTCGGATGTAAACATTGTCCCTTGATCAGTTGTGATGGTTTGAGGAATCCCAAATTGATAAATGATATGTTCCCTAACAAACTCAATTCAAACAGACGTCAAATTCCACAGCGGCATTGTCGCTCTAGGACAGCGGCACTGCCGCTCTGCGGCACTGCCACACCTGCAGACAAGGTTAGCTTATAGTTCAAAAACTATCCAACGAAAATTAGATCGGGTGATTTTCTTAGCTTCCTGCAGGGGTATAGATCACAGATCGACAACAGAATCGAGTAGATCGAGAATGTGCAAGTAGATCGGCCTCAAACCCTAGAAATCACCTCAACACAATATGGATTGCAAGTAAAGTAAACCAAGCACAAGGTGACATGATGATTTAACCCAGGGTTCAGCTCGCCACTAAGGCTTGCCTACGTCCACGTTGTTGAGGTTAGCCACCAAGGCTTAGGGCTATGCAACCCTACCTCGTTCTCAAGTCAAGAGACTCAACTCTTGAGATGAGGGGTGATTTCTTAGCTGCAAGAGATGGTTACAAACCTCCCTAGGCTGCCGCACAAGTTGGCAAGCTCAAGGGCGACGCTCTAGCCGGCTAGGAGCAACGCTCCAAGAGTAATGAACACAAACCACCGGCCAAAACGTGAACCAAGTGCTCTTAGTCTTTGGAGATCAGTGGATCTGCTCTCTAATCGAGTTTGGGGCACTTTTCTCTCAAGGATTGATAGGAAATATCAAAGGGAAGCTTGAGAGTTTGAAGAGCACCAATGGAGGAGAGTGGAGGTGAGCTCTTTCTGTTCTGAGTCGAGCTGAGCCGTTGGGGAAGGAGAGAGAGTCGTTGGTGGCCAAGAAAAGTGATATTTATACCCCTTGGGCCCAACGGTCGTTTAAGTGCGGCAGTGCCGCACTTGACCCGCGGCACTACCGCTCCCCAGGTGCGGCACTGCCGCACCTACCTTGACAGCAAACTGTCAGGAAATGAAAACATGGCTGTCAAGGCTGAGCAAGTGAGGATGTGTTAAGTAGATGTTGAGCACTTGGTTGCACACTTTGACAAGTGTTTTGAGTTCCCCTTGATAGTATGGCGTTTCCTATACTCAAATTCAAAATATAAAAGAATTTAAACCTCCAAAGAGTTGGATGCCGTCAACAAATGTAATTGGGGGCTCCTCCATTTCATGTAACATCCTCCATTTATATTCCCTGCTTGTCATCTCAATAAATCTCATTAGTCCTCTAATTCGGTGGTCATCAATGCCAAAACCCACAATAGGGCTTGATTGCACTTACAATCTCCCCCTTTTTGGTGATTGATGACAACCCAATTAGAGCTTACAAAAGAAATGAAATGAGAACTGAGATTTTTCAAGCCATGGGTGTAGGACCTCCCCCTAAATATGTGAATAGGGATTTGAATTCCCAAATTGGCATAAGAGGCCAAAATTCACATTTTTAGACAAGTGTTGGGGGGTCTCCCCCTACATCCATGCCTCCTGTGGGGTGCTACACATGTGTTGCAAGAATATATGTGATGCAAATGACATTTTATGCACAAAAGGCTTGCTGATCCAGCAGAGAGCGGCACGCCGCACCTGCCAAAATAGCACGGACGAAAACAAGCACCACACAGTAGAAACTATATAAACAGATAAGCATCTAGCGCTAAATAGATGACAATCTAACCACACAAATGATACATGTACATATCCGATACAAATAGATTCAAGAAGGTAGCAATATTACACAAATAGAGTTTTGAGTGACTCTCTAACTCATAGCCTAACGAAGACTACTCTCAATGGATAAGGACATGAAGGTCCAACCGACCAGGGCGCTGAAAAAGAATTGACCCCCTCTAATTTTCTCCCCCTTTGGCATCAAGTACCAAAAAGAGAAGAGAAGAGAAGAGAAAAGAAGTCAACTCACTCATCATCTCTCTGCAGGTTCTCCCAATCAACATCATCATAGCCGGCAGCCCTGCTAGTACCTACAGCAGTCCCGGCACCACCACCATCATCATCGTCATCCGAAGAGTCAATCCGAGCATGACCCTGTCTGTGAGTGGTGGCAGTGAAGCGAGTAGAGCGTCGAGGAGCACCTTGTGCCTGTCTCTGTCTCTGCTGGTAACCAAACAAGGTCTCATGCTCACTATGTTGCTCCTCCTCATCCTCCTCACTGCTGTCATCATCAAGATCTGAGAGGCTCGGGAGGTTATCAAACCTCGATGGAGACTGAACTGGAGTAAGAGGTGGCAGTCCTGCACGCTCTATAGCCTCTCTGTGTGCCTCCCGGTTCTCCAACTGGTCCTCATATGCCGTCCTCGCTGCATATGTGCAAGGAGTAAAGATGGCTTTGAGCCATGCTCCAAACTTCTTCATCGTCTTGCCTCTCCTCGAACCAGAAGGCACACAGAGAGGCTATAGAGCGTGCAGGACTGCCACCTCTTACTCCAGTTCAGTCTCCATCGAGGTTTGATAACCTCCCGAGCCTCTCAGATCTTGATGATGACAGCAGTGAGGAGGATGAGGAGGAGCAACATAGTGAGCATGAGACCTTGTTTGGTTACCAGCAGAGACAGAGACAGGCACAAGGTGCTCCTCGACGCTCTACTCGCTTCACTGCCACCACTCACAGACAGGGTCATGCTCGGATTGACTCTTCGGATGACGATGATGATGGTGGTGGTGCCGGGACTGCTGTAGGTACTAGCAGGGCTGCCGGCTATGATGATGTTGATTGGGAGAACCTGCAGAGAGATGATGAGTGAGTTGACTTCTTTTCTCTTCTCTTCTCTTCTCTTTTTGGTACTTGATGCCAAAGGGGGAGAAAATTAGAGGGGTCAATTCTTTTTCAGCGCCCTGGTCGGTTGGACCTTCATGTCCTTATCCATTGAGAGTAGTCTTCGTTAGGCTATGAGTTAGAGAGTCACTCAAAACTCTATTTGTGTAATATTGCTACCTTCTTGAATCTATTTGTATCGGATATGTACATGTATCATTTGTGTGGTTAGATTGTCATCTATTTAGCGCTAGATGCTTATCTGTTTATATAGTTTCTACTGTGTGGTGCTTGTTTTCGTCCGTGCTATTTTGGCAGGTGCGGCGTGCCGCTCTCTGCTGGATCAGCAAGCCTTTTGTGCATAAAATGTCATTTGCATCACATATATTCTTGCAACACATGTGTAGCACCCCACAGGAGGCATGGATGTAGGGGGAGACCCCCCAACACTTGTCTAAAAATGTGAATTTTGGCCTCTTATGCCAATTTGGGAATTCAAATCCCTATTCACATATTTAGGGGGAGGTCCTACACCCATGGCTTGAAAAATCTCAGTTCTCATTTCATTTCTTTTGTAAGCTCTAATTGGGTTGTCATCAATCACCAAAAAGGGGGAGATTGTAAGTGCAATCAAGCCCTATTGTGGGTTTTGGCATTGATGACCACCGAATTAGAGGACTAATGAGATTTATTGAGATGACAAGCAGGGAATATAAATGGAGGATGTTACATGAAATGGAGGAGCCCCCAATTACATTTGTTGACGGCATCCAACTCTTTGGAGGTTTAAATTCTTTTATATTTTGAATTTGAGTATAGGAAACGCCATACTATCAAGGGGAACTCAAAACACTTGTCAAAGTGTGCAACCAAGTGCTCAACATCTACTTAACACATCCTCACTTGCTCAGCCTTGACAGCCATGTTTTCATTTCCTGACAGTTTGCTGTCAAGGTAGGTGCGGCAGTGCCGCACCTGGGGAGCGGTAGTGCCGCGGGTCAAGTGCGGCACTGCCGCACTTAAACGACCGTTGGGCCCAAGGGGTATAAATATCACTTTTCTTGGCCACCAACGACTCTCTCTCCTTCCCCAACGGCTCAGCTCGACTCAGAACAGAAAGAGCTCACCTCCACTCTCCTCCATTGGTGCTCTTCAAACTCTCAAGCTTCCCTTTGATATTTCCTATCAATCCTTGAGAGAAAAGTGCCCCAAACTCGATTAGAGAGCAGATCCACTGATCTCCAAAGACTAAGAGCACTTGGTTCACGTTTTGGCCGGTGGTTTGTGTTCATTACTCTTGGAGCGTTGCTCCTAGCCGGCTAGAGCGTCGCCCTTGAGCTTGCCAACTTGTGCGGCAGCCTAGGGAGGTTTGTAACCATCTCTTGCAGCTAAGAAATCACCCCTCATCTCAAGAGTTGAGTCTCTTGACTTGAGAACGAGGTAGGGTTGCATAGCCCTAAGCCTTGGTGGCTAACCTCAACAACGTGGACGTAGGCAAGCCTTAGTGGCGAGCTGAACCCTGGGTTAAATCATCATGTCACCTTGTGCTTGGTTTACTTTGCTTGCAATCCATATTGTGTTGAGGTGATTTCTAGGGTTTGAGGCCGATCTACTTGCACATTCTCGATCTACTCGATTCTGTTGTCGATCTGTGATCTATACCCCTGCAGGAAGCTAAGAAAATCACCCGATCTAATTTTCGTTGGATAGTTTTTGAACTATAAGCTAACCTTGTCTGCAGGTGTGGCAGTGCCGCAGAGCGGCAGTGCCGCTGTCCTAGAGCGACAATGCCGCTGTGGAATTTGACGTCTGTTTGAATTGAGTTTTTACAAGCCTATTCACCCCCCTCTAGGCCTCTAGAGGTCCTACACATCCCTGTCCATGCTAGGGAAGTCACCGTTCACGGCACCTGCCACGGAGCCACCGTTGCCCTGGCAATAGCCCAAGTGCGCTCCGGGTACGAGCTCCATTATCTGCAGCCTAGCCTCACGGCGGGCGAGGACCCAGAGGACTACGAGGAGCTGGTGGAGGACTTCGCCGGAGCCCCCGAGGCCGTCGCTGCAGCAACCCCGGCCGAGGCAATCATGAACAACGTCTTCCTCGACCCTTAGTCTGTAACTAGGGGTTGTTTGATGAATAAATAAATTTCTGTTTGCATCTGTGTCTACACTGTTTTTCTTGAATCAATCTAATGCAAACTATGGATGCTTTATGTTTTTTTATGCGCTATAGGCGATACATATCATATCGGCTTTTGCCCCCCTTGGGCTAATTTGTGCTCTGTTTTTGTTCTAGAGGCGATACGCTTCGGTATCGGCTATTAGAGCCGATGACAGTACAATCGGCTGTTTTTAGGCATCAACCCAAATACTTGGGTAATATTTTTTGAAGTGTTTTCCATTAAGTGCTCTGAAAAATCCTTCACCTTCCAATGTCTCATAAAAATAAGCATTGCCAGGCACACATTGACTAATCCGATAGGGTCCTTCCCAATTAGGCGACCATTTGCCGTACTTACTATTCTTAGTCCCAATCGGCAAAATAAATTTCCAAACTAATTCACCTATGTGAAATTGCTTGAATTTAACCTTCTTATTGTAATACTTGGCAATCCTTAACTTATTAGCTTCAATATTTTCCAAAGCATGTAGCCGATGACAATTTAAATTTTCCAAATCATCCATCATAAGAACTTTATAATCATCGGCTATCAAATCCTCTTGTAATGTATTCGTCTAGATCCAGTCTTGATTTTCCAAGGCAAAATGGCTTCATGTCCATAAACTAACTCATAGGGCAAACACTTAGTCTATCCATGACAAGCCATTTTGTAAGACCATAATGCTTCATTTAACGTCGACTACCATTTTCTTGGCTCCTCGGCAATTTTTCTTTTTATCAATTTGGGATTCCTCAAACCATCACAACTGATCAAGGGACAATGTTTACATCCGAGGAGTTTAGAGATTTTGCTGCCGATATGGGGTTTAAGTTGTTGAATTTATCTCCTTATTATGCTCAGGCTAATGGACAGGCAAAAGCGTCTAATCAAAGTTTGATCAAATTGATTAAAAGAAAAATTGCCGAGGAGCCAAGAAAATGGTAGTCGACGTTAAATGAAGCATTATGGTCTTACAAAATGGCTTGTCATGGATAGACTAAGTGTTTGCCCTATGAGTTAGTTTATGGACATGAAGCCATTTTGCCTTGGAAAATCAAGACTGGATCTAGACGAATACATTACAAGAGGATTTGATAGCCGATGATTATAAAGTTCTTATGATGGATGATTTGGAAAATTTAAATTGTCATCGGCTACATGCTTTGGAAAATATTGAAGCTAATAAGTTAAGGATTGCCAAGTATTACAATAAGAAGGTTAAATTCAAGCAATTTCACATAGGTGAATTAGTTTGGAAATTTATTTTGCCGATTGGGACTAAGAATAGTAAGTACGGCAAATGGTCGCCTAATTGGGAAGGACCCTATCGGATTAGTCAATGTGTGCCTGGCAATGCTTATTTTTATGAGACATTGGAAGGTGAAGGATTTTTCAGAGCACTTAATGGAAAACACTTCAAAAAATATTACCCAAGTATTTGGGTTGATGCCTAAAAACAGCCGATTGTACTGTCATCGGCTCTAATAGCCGATACCGAAGCGTATCGCCTCTAGAACAAAAACAGAGCACAAATTAGCCCAAGGGGGGCAAAAGCCGATATGATATGTATCGCCTATAGCGCATAAAAAAACATAAAGCATCCATAGTTTGCATTAGATTGATTCAAGAAAAACAGTGTAGACACAGATGCAAACAGAAATTTATTTATTCATCAAACAACCCCTAGTTACAGACTAAGGGTCGAGGAAGACGTTGTTCATGATTGCCTCGGCCGGGGTTGCTGCAGCGACGGCCTCGGGGGCTCCGGCGAAGTCCTCCACCAGCTCCTCGTAGTCCTCTGGGTCCTCGCCCGCCGTGAGGCTAGGCTGCAGATAATGGAGCTCGTACCCGGAGCGCACTTGGGCTATTGCCAGGGCAACGGTGGCTCCGTGGCAGGTGCCGTGAACGGTGACTTCCCTAGCATGGACAGGGATGTGTAGGACCTCTAGAGGCCTAGAGGGGGGTGAATAGGCTTGTAAAAACTCAATTCAAACAGACGTCAAATTCCACAGCGGCATTGTCGCTCTAGGACAGCGGCACTGCCGCTCTGCGGCACTGCCACACCTGCAGACAAGGTTAGCTTATAGTTCAAAAACTATCCAACGAAAATTAGATCGGGTGATTTTCTTAGCTTCCTGCAGGGGTATAGATCACAGATCGACAACAGAATCGAGTAGATCGAGAATGTGCAAGTAGATCGGCCTCAAACCCTAGAAATCACCTCAACACAATATGGATTGCAAGCAAAGTAAACCAAGCACAAGGTGACATGATGATTTAACCCAGGGTTCAGCTCGCCACTAAGGCTTGCCTACGTCCACGTTGTTGAGGTTAGCCACCAAGGCTTAGGGCTATGCAACCCTACCTCGTTCTCAAGTCAAGAGACTCAACTCTTGAGATGAGGGGTGATTTCTTAGCTGCAAGAGATGGTTACAAACCTCCCTAGGCTGCCGCACAAGTTGGCAAGCTCAAGGGCGACGCTCTAGCCGGCTAGGAGCAACGCTCCAAGAGTAATGAACACAAACCACCGGCCAAAACGTGAACCAAGTGCTCTTAGTCTTTGGAGATCAGTGGATCTGCTCTCTAATCGAGTTTGGGGCACTTTTCTCTCAAGGATTGATAGGAAATATCAAAGGGAAGCTTGAGAGTTTGAAGAGCACCAATGGAGGAGAGTGGAGGTGAGCTCTTTCTGTTCTGAGTCGAGCTGAGCCGTTGGGGAAGGAGAGAGAGTCGTTGGTGGCCAAGAAAAGTGATATTTATACCCCTTGGGCCCAACGGTCGTTTAAGTGCGGCAGTGCCGCACTTGACCCGCGGCACTACCGCTCCCCAGGTGCGGCACTGCCGCACCTACCTTGACAGCAAACTGTCAGGAAATGAAAACATGGCTGTCAAGGCTGAGCAAGTGAGGATGTGTTAAGTAGATGTTGAGCACTTGGTTGCACACTTTGACAAGTGTTTTGAGTTCCCCTTGATAGTATGGCGTTTCCTATACTCAAATTCAAAATATAAAAGAATTTAAACCTCCAAAGAGTTGGATGCCGTCAACAAATGTAATTGGGGGCTCCTCCATTTCATGTAACATCCTCCATTTATATTCCCTGCTTGTCATCTCAATAAATCTCATTAGTCCTCTAATTCGGTGGTCATCAATGCCAAAACCCACAATAGGGCTTGATTGCACTTACAATCTCCCCCTTTTTGGTGATTGATGACAACCCAATTAGAGCTTACAAAAGAAATGAAATGAGAACTGAGATTTTTCAAGCCATGGGTGTAGGACCTCCCCCTAAATATGTGAATAGGGATTTGAATTCCCAAATTGGCATAAGAGGCCAAAATTCACATTTTTAGACAAGTGTTGGGGGGTCTCCCCCTACATCCATGCCTCCTGTGGGGTGCTACACATGTGTTGCAAGAATATATGTGATGCAAATGACATTTTATGCACAAAAGGCTTGCTGATCCAGCAGAGAGCGGCACGCCGCACCTGCCAAAATAGCACGGACGAAAACAAGCACCACACAGTAGAAACTATATAAACAGATAAGCATCTAGCGCTAAATAGATGACAATCTAACCACACAAATGATACATGTACATATCCGATACAAATAGATTCAAGAAGGTAGCAATATTACACAAATAGAGTTTTGAGTGACTCTCTAACTCATAGCCTAACGAAGACTACTCTCAATGGATAAGGACATGAAGGTCCAACCGACCAGGGCGCTGAAAAAGAATTGACCCCTCTAATTTTCTCCCCCTTTGGCATCAAGTACCAAAAAGAGAAGAGAAGAGAAGAGAAAAGAAGTCAACTCACTCATCATCTCTCTGCAGGTTCTCCCAATCAACATCATCATAGCCGGCAGCCCTGCTAGTACCTACAGCAGTCCCGGCACCACCACCATCATCATCGTCATCCGAAGAGTCAATCCGAGCATGACCCTGTCTGTGAGTGGTGGCAGTGAAGCGAGTAGAGCGTCGAGGAGCACCTTGTGCCTGTCTCTGTCTCTGCTGGTAACCAAACAAGGTCTCATGCTCACTATGTTGCTCCTCCTCATCCTCCTCACTGCTGTCATCATCAAGATCTGAGAGGCTCGGGAGGTTATCAAACCTCGATGGAGACTGAACTGGAGTAAGAGGTGGCAGTCCTGCACGCTCTATAGCCTCTCTGTGTGCCTCCCGGTTCTCCAACTGGTCCTCATATGCCGTCCTCGCTGCATATGTGCAAGGAGTAAAGATGGCTTTGAGCCATGCTCCAAACTTCTTCATCGTCTTGCCTCTCCTCGAACCAGAACGGGACAACTCAGGAATGTCCTCACGTGCAGAAAAGGAGCCTCCCGCGGTCTATCGAGCTGCAGCGGGCTGGGTCTTCTCTATCTTGTAGACGGTGTGAACCTCGTCCTTTGGAAAGCTGATGCCTGTGACCCTCTCAATCACAAACATGAGGTAAGGGGCATTGGGCAGTCCCTTCCTCCCATCCTCCATGGCAAGCCTCAACTCGTGCCACATGAATTGAGGGACATTGAACTTGTCCCCTCCTAGAGCAAACTGAGCTAGCACATTCCTCACATAGCCATTTATGTCCAAGGCTGCTCCATCCTTTGGGTTCATTGTGTTTCTGATAATATTGTTCATGATGTGGTAGAAACTCTGCAACCCACTCCTCCTGCCATCAGCTGCTCTCCTGTCCCTCCACATGTAACTGATGTCATGAATCTCGGCTCTGGGCTCATCATGAATATATGTAAGTGAGCGATGTTCCTCTCCAAAGCCAAGAATCCGGCTGAAGGTGACAAAGTCAACACGGTAGTGTCGACCGTCTGTCATCCAGTGAACCTCATCAGAAATCTGATCATAGAAGTAGATGGCATGGAACTGAGCAAGTACCTCCTCATTCCAGTCATACTGGAAGGCCATAATGTCAGAAAGCTCAAATCTGTCACAAGCCCTGATGACCCTATCAAACTCAGGCTCATGCTTCTCCTGCATCTCATCAAAATCAATGAAATGCATCTTTCTGATATTGGTCCTTCTGGTAGCAAGTACGGCTGTGGCATAAAAATTTGAATGAAACTCATTCCAGAACCTATAATCAATGCCCAAATCCTTACGCACTGCATAGGGATTTATCCGCCTTGCCTCCTCTGTCAACTTCCAACTTTTGGAATAGTTGATGACAAGATGAGGACGAGAGTCTCCTGGAGGCCCCATAAGCATCTCACCATCAAACTGCCTCATGTACCTCCCATCAAACTCTGTCAAGTGAAAAGGAGTCCCTGGACATCCACCATAGGGAATGGTGAAACCAATCCTCTGCAACGCCACCTCCTCCTTGACGTACTGCTCATGAGCTGCTCTGTCATAGCTAGCCCTTGGAGTAGGATTGCTGGAGCTGCCAGCAGTCCTCCCCCTGCCTCAACGAGAGGCTGTTGGCATTTCTTAACATCATCACTATGAATGTAGCATTTCAACCATTCATAGATAATAATGCTAACAAATACACTGATAGTTCAGGCTCTATTCAATCCGCAAGCACACAGCTCTATCATTGTAGCATTTCACCCAGAGTATTCAGGGTATCGTTATTTATATTTTCCCATGGGAAGGCAATAGCTAATCATGGATATTGGATAGCTCAATGTTAATAATATAGCATAATAACCAATTGTTCATCAGGGGTAAGTAAAGCATTGATAAATTGGAGGATAGTGAAGTTCACACAGGCATAAATGAGCATCTCTATCAAAGGTAAATGAAGACAATTAAATAAAAGAATAAAGAATAAAAGAATAATCCTAACTAGAACAATCTATTATAGTTAATGTCAAGAATTCTAGCAAGTCATACAATTAATATAAACATGGTTAGATTCACATCTAGATGGATTGGGAGAATGCCTAAGGTCTGGTCTGCCAACTCCCCGCATCACTTTAGACTCCTATACCATACCCGAACGTGGGGGAATACGAGGGGCGGACAGGGCTATCACCACCTGCCGCCTACCCCACTACCGTGGAGTACGAACTGCAATTACCTGTTCCCTTGTATCCAAGTACCACACTTGCATACACGAAAACCACATATGCTCCCCCAGGTCGAGAACATATGTGAATCCGAAGATTTGATAAACCACCATCTAGACATTAGTCTAAACATGATCACACTAATTATATGTTTAATTAAGATCAAAGTTCTAATCATCATGATCAAGATACTCGAACTAAGAACTAGTTCTAATACGAAGAACATGAATGAAGAACTAGGCTCTAATTCAAGAACAATACTATAAATATAAGTAGAGAACAAGAATAAGATGGAACTAGAACTAGATTTATTCATACCAAGATCAGCCAAAATGTTTTTCTCCTCTTTACAACTTCAAGCTCTGCTCTAGATCTAAACTAGAACTAAAATGATAAACTAAAACTAGAGAGCTCTAGAGTTGTATTGCCTGATAATGTGTAACTTGTGTGAAACTTGATTACAGAGGAGAAAAACATTTTGGCTGATCTTGGTATGAATAAATCTAGTTCTAGTTCCATCTTATTCTTGTTCTCTACTTATATTTATAGTATTGTTCTTGAATTAGAGCCTAGTTCTTCATTCATGTTCTTCGTATTAGAACTAGTTCTTAGTTCGAGTATCTTGATCATGATGATTAGAACTTTGATCTTAATTAAACATATAATTAGTGTGATCATGTTTAGACTAATGTCTAGATGGTGGTTTATCAAATCTTCGGATTCACATATGTTCTCGACCTGGGGGAGCATATGTGGTTTTCGTGTATGCAAGTGTGGTACTTGGATACAAGGGAACAGGTAATTGCAGTTCGTACTCCACGGTAGTGGGGTAGGCGGCAGGTGGTGATAGCCCTGTCCGCCCCTCGTATTCCCCCACGTTCGGGTATGGTATAGGAGTCTAAAGTGATGCGGGGAGTTGGCAGACCAGACCTTAGGCATTCTCCCAATCCATCTAGATGTGAATCTAACCATGTTTATATTAATTGTATGACTTGCTAGAATTCTTGACATTAACTATAATAGATTGTTCTAGTTAGGATTATTCTTTTATTCTTTATTCTTTTATTTAATTGTCTTCATTTACCTTTGATAGAGATGCTCATTTATGCCTGTGTGAACTTCACTATCCTCCAATTTATCAATGCTTTACTTACCCCTGATGAACAATTGGTTATTATGCTATATTATTAACATTGAGCTATCCAATATCCATGATTAGCTATTGCCTTCCCATGGGAAAATATAAATAACGATACCCTGAATACTCTGGGTGAAATGCTACAATGATAGAGCTGTGTGCTTGCGGATTGAATAGAGCCTGAACTATCAGTGTATTTGTTAGCATTATTATCTATGAATGGTTGAAATGCTACATTCATAGTGATGATGTTAAGAAATGCCAACAGCCTCTCGTTGAGGCAGGGGGAGGACTGCTGGCAGCTCCAGCAATCCTACTCCAAGGGCTAGCTATGACAGAGCAGCTCATGAGCAGTACGTCAAGGAGGAGGTGGCGTTGCAGAGGATTGGTTTCACCATTCCCTATGGTGGATGTCCAGGGACTCCTTTTCACTTGACAGAGTTTGATGGGAGGTACATGAGGCAGTTTGATGGTGAGATGCTTATGGGGCCTCCAGGAGACTCTCGTCCTCATCTTGTCATCAACTATTCCAAAAGTTGGAAGTTGACAGAGGAGGCAAGGCGGATAAATCCCTATGCAGTGCGTAAGGATTTGGGCATTGATTATAGGTTCTGGAATGAGTTTCATTCAAATTTTTATGCCACAGCCGTACTTGCTACCAGAAGGACCAATATCAGAAAGATGCATTTCATTGATTTTGATGAGATGCAGGAGAAGCATGAGCCTGAGTTTGATAGGGTCATCAGGGCTTGTGACAGATTTGAGCTTTCTGACATTATGGCCTTCCAGTATGACTGGAATGAGGAGGTACTTGCTCAGTTCCATGCCATCTACTTCTATGATCAGATTTCTGATGAGGTTCACTGGATGACAGACGGTCGACACTACCGTGTTGACTTTGTCACCTTCAGCCGGATTCTTGGCTTTGGAGAGGAACATCGCTCACTTACATATATTCATGATGAGCCCAGAGCCGAGATTCATGACATCAGTTACATGTGGAGGGACAGGAGAGCAGCTGATGGCAGGAGGAGTGGGTTGCAGAGTTTCTACCACATCATGAACAATATTATCAGAAACACAATGAACCCAAAGGATGGAGCAGCCTTGGACATAAATGGCTATGTGAGGAATGTGCTAGCTCAGTTTGCTCTAGGAGGGGACAAGTTCAATGTCCCTCAATTCATGTGGCACGAGTTGAGGCTTGCCATGGAGGATGGGAGGAAGGGACTGCCCAATGCCCCTTACCTCATGTTTGTGATTGAGAGGGTCACAGGCATCAGCTTTCCAAAGGACGAGGTTCACACCGTCTACAAGATAGAGAAGACCCAGCCCGCTGCAGCTCGATAGACCGCGGGAGGCTCCTTTTCTGCACGTGAGGACATTCCTGAGTTGTCCCGTTCTGGTTCGAGGAGAGGCAAGACGATGAAGAAGTTTGGAGCATGGCTCAAAGCCATCTTTACTCCTTGCACATATGCAGCGAGGACGGCATATGAGGACCAGTTGGAGAACCGGGAGGCACACAGAGAGGCTATAGAGCGTGCAGGACTGCCACCTCTTACTCCAGTTCAGTCTCCATCGAGGTTTGATAACCTCCCGAGCCTCTCAGATCTTGATGATGACAGCAGTGAGGAGGATGAGGAGGAGCAACATAGTGAGCATGAGACCTTGTTTGGTTACCAGCAGAGACAGAGACAGGCACAAGGTGCTCCTCGACGCTCTACTCGCTTCACTGCCACCACTCACAGACAGGGTCATGCTCGGATTGACTCTTCGGATGACGATGATGATGGTGGTGGTGCCGGGACTGCTGTAGGTACTAGCAGGGCTGCCGGCTATGATGATGTTGATTGGGAGAACCTGCAGAGAGATGATGAGTGAGTTGACTTCTTTTCTCTTCTCTTCTCTTCTCTTTTTGGTACTTGATGCCAAAGGGGGAGAAAATTAGAGGGGTCAATTCTTTTTCAGCGCCCTGGTCGGTTGGACCTTCATGTCCTTATCCATTGAGAGTAGTCTTCGTTAGGCTATGAGTTAGAGAGTCACTCAAAACTCTATTTTTTTTTTCTTTTGCTTTTTTTCCTTTCTTCTTTTTTTTTTTTTTTTTTTCTTTT
>JAHUYU010001436.1:0-25880 GCA_030439765.1 Tripidium arundinaceum
GCCTAGGTGGTGGAATAGGGTCTACACTACCCCAGGAAGCTCAGTAAATTACTCGATCTATTTTTCCTTGGGTAGATTTTGAATTGTGTTCTCGAGCTTGTCAGGCAGAGCAGCACTGCCGCTCGGCGAGCAGCAGTGCCGCGGCACAGAACTTCTGCTCACTGAGTAGAAGTGCCGCGTAGGAATTTAACATCTGTTTGAGCTGAATTTTTACAGGCCTATTCATCCCCCATCTAGGCTTAGCAGGGATCCTACACACTCTCTCTGTTTTGCACCAGGGAAAACCTTCTTCACTGCTGCTTCCAGCCCTTTGCAAGCATCAGTGCATATGGCTAAGTTATCCATTGGCCCTAGTGCTTTACCTAACTGCTCCATGAACCAAGTCCAGTTCTCCTTGGTCTCTGAATCAAAGAACCCAAAAGCAATTGGGTACATCCAATTATGGCCATCTATTGCATTGGCTGCAGGCATGTGGCCATTCCACTCACCATTGAGAGCAGTGGAATCTACACTAATGTAGGGTTTGCAGCCATCTCTAAATCCATCTATACTTGCTTTGAAGGCACAATAAAATCTACTAAAATGTACCTTGTCTTCCATAGTAACAGTATCTATCTCAACTACACTACCAGGTGATCTTAGCTCAATCTCAGCCTTGAATCTAAACAGCCAATCAAAGCAATCATCCCACTTACCAAATAACTTATTTGCAGCTCTCTGTCTACCATAATAGGCAGTTTGATATGGAATCTTGATGTTGTACTTCTTCTCTAGCTCATTCTTCACAGCCTTGGGACTCATCTCAGGATTATCCTTGAGCAGTGGTATAGCCCTCTCAGCAATCCATGCCTGGGATGCCATCCTCCCAACAACTCTACTTCTTGAAGCACACTGGTGGGTAGCCTTATTTATCTGGATCTGCACACACACAACAGCACATAAACACATGCCAAAAGTAGTTAAGATAAGGACATAAACAACATGCAAATAACATAATAGGGTTTCATCAATTGGGACAAAAAAAGTGTTAGTATTGGTACCCTGACATGAGTGTTGGGACATTGTATCCTTCCATGAATGATTTTAGGATGGAAATGAGGCAGCATGCCATTGTCAATGAGTTTGAATTGGGGACAGAGAAGTCTAACAAGAAGAGGTTTAGGGGCTACTGCAGTGCCAAGGGCTGCCCATGGAAAATTAGAGGTAGGACACAGAAAGATGGCAGTGTCAGGGTACCAATACTACACTTTTTTTGTCCAATTGATGAAACCCTATTATGTTATTTGCATGTTGTTTATGTCCTTATCTTAACTACTTTTGGCATGTGTTTATGTGCTGTTGTGTGTGTGCAGATCCAGATAAATAAGGCTACCCACCAGTGTGCTTCAAGAAGTAGAGTTGTTGGGAGGATGGCATCCCAGGCATGGATTGCTGAGAGGGCTATACCACTGCTCAAGGATAATCCTGAGATGAGTCCCAAGGCTGTGAAGAATGAGCTAGAGAAGAAGTACAACATCAAGATTCCATATCAAACTGCCTATTATGGTAGACAGAGAGCTGCAAATAAGTTATTTGGTAAGTGGGATGATTGCTTTGATTGGCTGTTTAGATTCAAGGCTGAGATTGAGCTAAGATCACCTGGTAGTGTAGTTGAGATAGATACTGTTACTATGGAAGACAAGGTACATTTAGTAGATTTTATTGTGCCTTCAAAGCAAGTATAGATGGATTTAGAGATGGCTGCAAACCCTACATTAGTGTAGATTCCACTGCTCTCAATGGTGAGTGGAATGGCCACATGCCTGCAGCCAATGCAATAGATGGCCATAATTGGATGTACCCAATTGCTTTTGGGTTCTTTGATTCAGAGACCAAGGAGAACTGGACTTGGTTCATGGAGCAGTTAGGTAAAGCACTAGGGCCAATGGATAACTTAGCCATATGCACTGATGCTTGCAAAGGGCTGGAAGCAGCAGTGAAGAAGGTTTTCCCTGGTGCAAAACAGAGAGAGTGTGTAGGATCCCTGCTAAGCCTAGATGGGGGATGAATAGGCCTGTAAAAATTCAGCTCAAACAGATGTTAAATTCCTACGCGGCACTTCTACTCAGTGAGCAGAAGTTCTGTGCCGCGGCACTGCTGCTCGCCGAGCGGCAGTGCTGCTCTGCCTGACAAGCTCGAGAACACAATTCAAAATCTACCCAAGGAAAAATAGATCGAGTAATTTACTGAGCTTCCTGGGGTAGTGTAGACCCTATTCCACCACCTAGATGTTGGCGGAGGTACACGAGCAAGTAGACCGGGACCAAATCCTAGAATCACCTCACAAACAAGTAATGCACAAAGTAAAGCAAGAACACAAGTGACACAAGGATTTATCCCGTGGTTCAGCTCGCCACTAAGGCTTGCCTACCTCTACATTGTTGAGGAAGCCAAAGGCTTGGGTTTCGGGAACCCTATCCTCGTTCTCAAGTCAAGAGAGTGAACTCTTGAGATGAGTGGTTCTTACTAGATGAAGAGGGTGATTACAAACGTCCCGGGGCTGCCACACAAGTTGGCAAGCTCCACGGGCGACGCTCTAGCTGGCTAGGAGCAAAGCTCCAAGAGTAACAAACACAAACCACCAGCTTGAACGCGAACCAAGTGCTCTTGAAGTTGAAGATCAGGTCGGAGAGCTCTCTAGCACAGTTTGGAGGCTCAATCTCTCAAAGAATCGGCTAGGAATCAAAGGGGGAAACTTGAGGTGCTCCAATGGAGTGTGAGAGAGGGAGAGAGAGCTGTTTCTGAGCTGAGCAAGTGGAGAATGGTCGTGGGTGACCGTTGGGAGAGAAGGAGGGTGATAGAAATACCCCCTCTTCCAACGGTCAGATTTTAAGTCGCGGCAATTCTGCTCTGCGTGCGGCACTTCTGCCCTGCGGCAGTGCTGCTCCCTGAGCGGCAGTTCTGCCCTGGCCTGGCAGCCAACAAGAAAGGAGTGAAGGACTTGCTGCCAAGGCTTAGGTTTGAGGATTTTTTGGTGGGTGTTTTGAGCACTTAGTTGCACATTTAAGCTTGTGAGTTGTGTCCCCTTTGTAGTACGGCTTTTCCTAAACTCAAATTCAAAATAGAAAAGTAAATTAAAAGCCTTTGAGTCGGTTGCCTGTCCTTTTGCAATTGGGGGCTCCACTATTGTAATTTTTATCCTCATTTTCATTTCACATGCTTGTCATCTCGATAAATCTCATTAGGCCTCTAATTGCATGGTCATTATCACCAAAACCCACATTAAGGCTTGATTGCACTTATAGAGTGTTTCAGGCACCTCATGGAGAACATGAAGAAGAGATTTACAGGAAATGCTTATGCTAAGTACATGTGGCCAGCAGCAAGGGCATATACAGTTGAGAAATTCACTAGACTAATGGCCAAAGTGATTGAAGCCCATGAAGATGTTGTTCCCTGGTGAAGGAGCATCACAGTTTGTTGTGGGCCAGAAGTGGATTCAAGGAAGAGATCAAGTGTGATTACATAACTAACAACTTGGCATACAATGCCATTTTTCATTTTTCAGAAACATCATTTCATTACTCATTGAACAGTTGAGACATACAATGCCATTTTTCGGTTCATGGCAACAACTGGTTCAACTGAAACTACAACTGCCACTGATTATTCCAACTGAAACTAAAACACATAGTCCTAAAACCCTAAACTGCCTACTTCAACACATACATTGCTCTAACCACTACACCAGCACCCATCACCAAGCACAACCCTTGACTGCACCAACCAAAGCCTCCAGCTTCACCTCCATTGTGTTCTTCTGCACAGGCACCAGTGCCCTTGAATCAGCTTCTTCCTCTCCTACTCCATGTTGTTCCAGGGCCATCACAATCTTCCCCATGTCAACCAATTTGGCCAGGTAATCTCGCTGCCATTCATAAAAATGGCACCTTCCTGGAACCTAAACACAAGGAATCACATCAAAAACGCCAAATCGAGTCAAAACCCTAACAAATCTGGAAGAAATTCGAACAAAAAATGTGCCTTGCCCCTTGCATGTTCCTGGGACATTTGAAGAAGACACGACCCTTGTTCCCGTTGTCATCTGTCTGTGCCATGAGCTCCAGCACCCTTTGCATCCCACACTGGTTGCAGACGATGAGGGGGAGCCTCGTCTCTCTCCCCAGTGGGGTACTCCCCTATCACATCCGGCAACCGCGGGTGCCTGCTATGCGTCATGGAGGTCGCAAATCGGCGGGACATGGTGGCGTCAAGCTCTGGAGAAGGGAGAGGAGCAAGGGTTGGGGAGGGGACGGGAGCGGCGCCGACCTCACTGGAACCAAGGGAGGGAAGGCAGAGGAGGAAGAAGAAGGAGCCGTTGGGACTGAGCAGACGAGGGGAGATGGCGGGGGCAAAAGTGACTTTTCGCGTGGCTGGTGGAGCGGCAGGGCCCAAGATCCACGCTGGCTGGGTGATCTGGCTTGCCACATCAGCAAAAATGGTAAAAATATAGCTGAGTTACTGTTTTTCGGGACAGTTTTGTATTTGGCACGATAAAACCGACAATCGGATAGTTGGCTACTGTATCAGTGGCATGTAATTAGAAATCCCACATTATCTTGTTCCCTTCCCCTTCCCCTTCCATTTTTTGAAAGGCCCTTTCCCCTTTCGTTGCTGGCTGCTGCACACCCCACCGCCGTCCACCGCACGCGGCACGCATCGCCGCCACATCACCGTCGCCCCGCGCACCATGCGCCGCCGCCGCCCACCAGGCCGCCCCACGCACCACCGTCTGTCACCCTTTCGTGCCCTGCATCTCTCCCTCCCGTTGCACAGGTGAGCAGCGCCTCCTATCCGTCGCGAGGTCGGCCGCCGCTGCCGCCGCTCGCCCGGCAGCCCGGAGCTCGCCGGACACCCCTACGACTCCCGGAGCTGCGAGCTCAACGGCCGTCCCAGTGCCGCTCGGAGCCTCGAGATCGACGGCCGACCCTAGATCCGGAGCCGGCGCGTCGATGACGACGGCAAGCATCACCTGTAGGAAGAGGTGCTCGCCGTGAGGGAGCTGAGCAGGAGCTCTGGAGCAGCAAGGTAAGCCAGCATGCCAAATCCCCTCCTGATCTGGAAACTGCAAGTCACTTGCAGTGCATATACAGCAGCTCGACGATGTGGATTTCCGTTTGCTAAATGGAAATGTGGTTGGGGTTTACCCTCGTGTCGAGAAAAAAAATATACAGCAGGTCGACGATGGATGTGGAACCACGGCAGCCGGCGACCCCTTCCTCTGGATCTCCTGCTCGAGATCATCGCGCGCTCCGACGATGTCACCACCGTCGTCCGCTGCGCCATGGGATCCAAGGCCCTGCTCGCCGCCATGCTCGATCCAGGCTTCCACCGCCGCCGCGCGGGAGGCCAACGGCGGATTCGACCCGGGCCTTCTTATGGCGGTGTCCTACCGTCTGACTGCCTGCCACATCGACAGCGATTTAGGAACGGTCACCGGAACCGACTCCATCGTCGTCCAGCCACCCGAGCGCCTCCGTCGTTTCGACACTGATCTGCTTGCGGGGTCGTCGGAACCTCCGTCCTCCCGCGACGGCCTCCTCGTTTTTCTTCGCCACGGGGATACTACTCGTCTGCAAACACCATCACCGGCCATGTGACCCCTCTTTCCTAGCATGGGGCAGCGAGGTACCAGTACCGCAGGCATGTACAAGCCCGCCTTGCTCTCCGTCCACGGTGCCGGACGCTCCTTCGAGCTGCTTGTCATGTACCACAAGCACGACCGGTGGGGACGGGAGTGCTGCCTGCAGCCTGAGAACCCAGATCTTCACGTCACGGGAAGGCGAGTGGGGTGCCGCCCGTGATATCCATATCCACAACCTGTCTCCAGGCGTTCGGCGCCTTTACGAGGCATCGTTTACTGCCCCAGCAGTCGTAGCCAGGATGAATCTCTCCGCAGGGTTTGACCCGCGGCCATGGCTCCCCATCCTTGCAAGCAACTCTTGCGGCAGCTCGATCACAGTGGCCTGTGCTGATTCGGCGTGGAGGGCAAGGATGATCAGTTCAGGGTCTTCGAACACCGAGTGGTGGTTGGCTCTGGTGTAGCAGAGCCAGTGAACACTGCGCCGCACGACAGCTGGGGCAGTAAACGATGCCTCGTAAAGGCGCCGAACGCCTGGAGACAGGTTGTGGATATGGATATCACGGGCGGCACCCCACTCGCCTTCCCGTGACGTGAAGATCTGGGTTCTCAGGCTGCAGGCAGCACTCCGTCCCCACCGGTCGTGCTTGTGGTACATGACAAGCAGCTCGAAGGAGCGTCCGGCACCGTGGACGGAGAGCAAGGCGGGCTTGTACATGCCTGCGGTACTGGTACCTCGCTGCCCCATGCTAGGAAGAGGGGTCACATGGCCGGTGATGGTGTTGCAGACGAGTAGTATCCCGTGGCGAAGAAAAACGAGGAGGCCGTCGCGGGAGGACGGAGGTTCCGACGACCCCGCAAGCAGATCAGTGTCGAAACGACGGAGGCGCTCGGGTGGCTGGACGACGATGGAGTCGGTTCCGGTGACCGTTCCTAAATCGCTGTCGATGTGGCAGGCAGTCAGACGGTAGGACACCGCCATAAGAAGGCCCGGGTCGAATCCGCCGTTGGCCTCCGCGCGGCGGCGGTGGAAGCCTGGATCGAGCATGGCGGCGAGCAGGGCCTTGGATCCCATGGCGCAGCGGACGACGGTGGTGACATCGTCGGAGCGCGCGATGATCTCGAGCAGGAGATCCAGAGGAAGGGTCGCCGGCTGCCGTGGTTCCACATCCATCGTCGACCTGCTGTATATTTTTTTTCTCGACACGAGGGTAAACCCCAACCACATTTCCATTTAGCAAACGGAAATCCACATCGTCGAGCTGCTGTATATGCACTGCAAGTGACTTGCAGTTTCCAGATCAGGAGGGGATTTGGCATGCTGGCTTACCTTGCTGCTCCAGAGCTCCTGCTCAGCTCCCTCACGGCGAGCACCTCTTCCTACAGGTGATGCTTGCCGTCGTCATCGACGCGCCGGCTCCGGATCTAGGGTCGGCCGTCGATCTCGAGGCTCCGAGCGGCACTGGGACGGCCGTTGAGCTCGCAGCTCCGGGAGTCGTAGGGGTGTCCGGCGAGCTCCGGGCTGCCGGGCGAGCGGCGGCAGCGGCGGCCGACCTCGCGACGGATAGGAGGCGCTGCTCACCTGTGCAACGGGAGGGAGAGATGCAGGGCACGAAAGGGTGACAGACGGTGGTGCGTGGGGCGGCCTGGTGGGCGGCGGCGGCGCATGGTGCGCGGGGCGACGGTGATGTGGCGGCGATGCGTGCCGCGTGCGGTGGACGGCGGTGGGGTGTGCAGCAGCCAGCAACGAAAGGGGAAAGGGCCTTTCAAAAAAATGGAAGGGGAAGGGGAAGGGAACAAGATAATGTGGGATTTCTAATTACATGCCACTGATACAGTAGCCAACTATCCGATTGTCGGTTTTATCGTGCCAAATACAAAACTGTCCCGAAAAACAGTAACTCAGCTATATTTTTACCATTTTTGCTGATGTGGCAAGCCAGATCACCCAGCCAGCGTGGATCTTGGGCCCTGCCGCTCCACCAGCCACGCGAAAAGTCACTTTTGCCCCCGCCATCTCCCCTCGTCTGCTCAGTCCCAACGGCTCCTTCTTCTTCCTCCTCTGCCTTCCCTCCCTTGGTTCCAGTGAGGTCGGCGCCGCTCCCGTCCCCTCCCCAACCCTTGCTCCTCTCCCTTCTCCAGAGCTTGACGCCACCATGTCCCGCCGATTTGCGACCTCCATGACGCATAGCAGGCACCCGCGGTTGCCGGATGTGATAGGGGAGTACCCACTGGGGAGAGAGACGAGGCTCCCCCTCATCGTCTGCAACCAGTGTGGGATGCAAAGGGTGCTGGAGCTCATGGCACAGACAGATGACAACGGGAACAAGGGTCGTGTCTTCTTCAAATGTCCCAGGAACATGCAAGGGGCAAGGCACATTTTTTGTTCGAATTTCTTCCAGATTTGTTAGGGTTTTGACTCGATTTGGCGTTTTTGATGTGATTCCTTGTGTTTAGGTTCCAGGAAGGTGCCATTTTTATGAATGGCAGCGAGATTACCTGGCCAAATTGGTTGACATGGGGAAGATTGTGATGGCCCTGGAACAACATGGAGTAGGAGAGGAAGAAGCTGATTCAAGGGCACTGGTGCCTGTGCAGAAGAACACAATGGAGGTGAAGCTGGAGGCTTTGGTTGGTGCAGTCAAGGGTTTGTGCTTGGTGATGGGTGCTGGTGTAGTGGTTAGAGCAATGTATGTGTTGAAGTAGGCAGTTTAGGGTTTAGGACTATGTTATTGCCTTGTATGTGATGTAGTCTGCGGAGTTGATTTTGTCCTAACTCCCGATTTCTTTTGTGTATGTTATTGTTAGGATTCCTCTTGGCAATGCTTTTAGAATCCATGTTAGCGTTGATAAGTACACATTGGTTAACGACTATGGACTGCTTGACATAGAAGCTCAAGAACATGACCTATGGTTTGATAGTAGCAATGTGTACACACTAAATGGCTTTATAGATGATATGGCTACCAAGATCATATGGGGCTCCAGCCAGCAACTGCTTGTTTGGGGTGTTGACATTGATAGTGCAACAGAGTGGAAGGTTACTAGCAGTGAGCAGTTTGAGGAGATGATTATGTGTAGGATGGATGAGAATTTAATGCATGTTACCTGTGATGTTGTTGAGAAAGATGTAGCTGGGCTCAATGATGTGGTTAGCAGAGCAAACAAAGGTGGGTCTTCTGCTGCTGCTGCAACATCAGGTGTCACAAATGCTGGACATGCAAAAAATGCTGAAGGCTTAGCTGACACTTGCAGTACTCCTGAAGAAGGTAGAGCTGAAGGAAATGTTGTTGATTGGAGCACATTGACTATATTGCCTGATGCTGACTGTGATGGCAAAGCTAATGCTGTGGTCAATGAGGACCAAATCTATGAGGCTTTTGGTTTCAAGGAAGCAGATGAGGCTGCTGCAGATGAGGTTCCTGTTCCTCACATACCTGCTAAATTGGAGGCTAAAATGAAAGAAGCAGCAATCCCTGTTAATGATGACTTAGATGAGGAGCCAGTGTTCACTTGGGATAGAGACAACCCTGACATGAGTGTTGGGACATTGTATCCTTCCATGAATGATTTTAGGATGGAAATGAGGCAGCATGCCATTGTCAATGAGTTTGAATTGGGGACAGAGAAGTCTAACAAGAAGAGGTTTAGGGGCTACTGCAGTGCCAAGGGCTGCCCATGGAAAATTAGAGGTAGGACACAGAAAGATGGCAGTGTCAGGGTACCAATACTAACACTTTTTTTGTCCAATTGATGAAACCCTATTATGTTATTTGCATGTTGTTTATGTCCTTATCTTAACTACTTTTGGCATGTGTTTATGTGCTGTTGTGTGTGTGCAGATCCAGATAAATAAGGCTACCCACCAGTGTGCTTCAAGAAGTAGAGTTGTTGGGAGGATGGCATCCCAGGCATGGATTGCTGAGAGGGCTATACCACTGCTCAAGGATAATCCTGAGATGAGTCCCAAGGCTGTGAAGAATGAGCTAGAGAAGAAGTACAACATCAAGATTCCATATCAAACTGCCTATTATGGTAGACAGAGAGCTGCAAATAAGTTATTTGGTAAGTGGGATGATTGCTTTGATTGGCTGTTTAGATTCAAGGCTGAGATTGAGCTAAGATCACCTGGTAGTGTAGTTGAGATAGATACTGTTACTATGGAAGACAAGGTACATTTTAGTAGATTTTATTGTGCCTTCAAAGCAAGTATAGATGGATTTAGAGATGGCTGCAAACCCTACATTAGTGTAGATTCCACTGCTCTCAATGGTGAGTGGAATGGCCACATGCCTGCAGCCAATGCAATAGATGGCCATAATTGGATGTACCCAATTGCTTTTGGGTTCTTTGATTCAGAGACCAAGGAGAACTGGACTTGGTTCATGGAGCAGTTAGGTAAAGCACTAGGGCCAATGGATAACTTAGCCATATGCACTGATGCTTGCAAAGGGCTGGAAGCAGCAGTGAAGAAGGTTTTCCCTGGTGCAAAACAGAGAGAGTGTGTAGGATCCCTGCTAAGCCTAGATGGGGGATGAATAGGCCTGTAAAAATTCAGCTCAAACAGATGTTAAATTCCTACGCGGCACTTCTACTCAGTGAGCAGAAGTTCTGTGCCGCGGCACTGCTGCTCGCCGAGCGGCAGTGCTGCTCTGCCTGACAAGCTCGAGAACACAATTCAAAATCTACCCAAGGAAAAATAGATCGAGTAATTTACTGAGCTTCCTGGGGTAGTGTAGACCCTATTCCACCACCTAGATGTTGGCGGAGGTACACGAGCAAGTAGACCGGGACCAAATCCTAGAATCACCTCACAAACAAGTAATGCACAAAGTAAAGCAAGAACACAAGTGACACAAGGATTTATCCCGTGGTTCAGCTCGCCACTAAGGCTTGCCTACCTCTACATTGTTGAGGAAGCCAAAGGCTTGGGTTTCGGGAACCCTATCCTCGTTCTCAAGTCAAGAGAGTGAACTCTTGAGATGAGTGGTTCTTACTAGATGAAGAGGGTGATTACAAACGTCCCGGGGCTGCCACACAAGTTGGCAAGCTCCACGGGCGACGCTCTAGCTGGCTAGGAGCAAAGCTCCAAGAGTAACAAACACAAACCACCAGCTTGAACGCGAACCAAGTGCTCTTGAAGTTGAAGATCAGGTCGGAGAGCTCTCTAGCACAGTTTGGAGGCTCAATCTCTCAAAGAATCGGCTAGGAATCAAAGGGGGAAACTTGAGGTGCTCCAATGGAGTGTGAGAGAGGGAGAGAGAGCTGTTTCTGAGCTGAGCAAGTGGAGAATGGTCGTGGGTGACCGTTGGGAGAGAAGGAGGGTGATAGAAATACCCCCTCTTCCAACGGTCAGATTTTAAGTCGCGGCAATTCTGCTCTGCGTGCGGCACTTCTGCCCTGCGGCAGTGCTGCTCCCTGAGCGGCAGTTCTGCCCTGGCCTGGCAGCCAACAAGAAAGGAGTGAAGGACTTGCTGCCAAGGCTTAGGTTTGAGGATTTTTTGGTGGGTGTTTTGAGCACTTAGTTGCACATTTAAGCTTGTGAGTTGTGTCCCCCTTTGTAGTACGGCTTTTCCTAAACTCAAATTCAAAATAGAAAAGTAAATTAAAAGCCTTTGAGTCGGTTGCCTGTCCTTTTGCAATTGGGGGCTCCACTATTGTAATTTTTATCCTCATTTTCATTTCACATGCTTGTCATCTCGATAAATCTCATTAGGCCTCTAATTGCATGGTCATTATCACCAAAACCCACATTAAGGCTTGATTGCACTTATAGAGTGTTTCAGGCACCTCATGGAGAACATGAAGAAGAGATTTACAGGAAATGCTTATGCTAAGTACATGTGGCCAGCAGCAAGGGCATATACAGTTGAGAAATTCACTAGACTAATGGCCAAAGTGATTGAAGCCCATGAAGATGTTGTTCCCTGGTTGAAGGAGCATCACAGTTTGTTGTGGGCCAGAAGTGGATTCAAGGAAGAGATCAAGTGTGATTACATAACTAACAACTTGGCATACAATGCCATTTTTCATTTTTCAGAAACATCATTTCATTACTCATTGAACAGTTGAGACATACAATGCCATTTTTCGGTTCATGGCAACAACTGGTTCAACTGAAACTACAACTGCCACTGATTATTCCAACTGAAACTAAAACACATAGTCCTAAACCCTAAACTGCCTACTTCAACACATACATTGCTCTAACCACTACACCAGCACCCATCACCAAGCACAAACCCTTGACTGCACCAACCAAAGCCTCCAGCTTCACCTCCATTGTGTTCTTCTGCACAGGCACCAGTGCCCTTGAATCAGCTTCTTCCTCTCCTACTCCATGTTGTTCCAGGGCCATCACAATCTTCCCCATGTCAACCAATTTGGCCAGGTAATCTCGCTGCCATTCATAAAAATGGCACCTTCCTGGAACCTAAACACAAGGAATCACATCAAAAACGCCAAATCGAGTCAAAACCCTAACAAATCTGGAAGAAATTCGAACAAAAAATGTGCCTTGCCCCTTGCATGTTCCTGGGACATTTGAAGAAGACACGACCCTTGTTCCCGTTGTCATCTGTCTGTGCCATGAGCTCCAGCACCCTTTGCATCCCACACTGGTTGCAGACGATGAGGGGGAGCCTCGTCTCTCTCCCCAGTGGGTACTCCCCTATCACATCCGGCAACCGCGGGTGCCTGCTATGCGTCATGGAGGTCGCAAATCGGCGGGACATGGTGGCGTCAAGCTCTGGAGAAGGGAGAGGAGCAAGGGTTGGGGAGGGGACGGGAGCGGCGCCGACCTCACTGGAACCAAGGGAGGGAAGGCAGAGGAGGAAGAAGAAGGAGCCGTTGGGACTGAGCAGACGAGGGGAGATGGCGGGGGCAAAAGTGACTTTTCGCGTGGCTGGTGGAGCGGCAGGGCCCAAGATCCACGCTGGCTGGGTGATCTGGCTTGCCACATCAGCAAAAATGGTAAAAATATAGCTGAGTTACTGTTTTTCGGGACAGTTTTGTATTTGGCACGATAAAACCGACAATCGGATAGTTGGCTACTGTATCAGTGGCATGTAATTAGAAATCCCACATTATCTTGTTCCCTTCCCCTTCCCCTTCCATTTTTTTGAAAGGCCCTTTCCCCTTTCGTTGCTGGCTGCTGCACACCCCACCGCCGTCCACCGCACGCGGCACGCATCGCCGCCACATCACCGTCGCCCCGCGCACCATGCGCCGCCGCCGCCCACCAGGCCGCCCCACGCACCACCGTCTGTCACCCTTTCGTGCCCTGCATCTCTCCCTCCCGTTGCACAGGTGAGCAGCGCCTCCTATCCGTCGCGAGGTCGGCCGCCGCTGCCGCCGCTCGCCCGGCAGCCCGGAGCTCGCCGGACACCCCTACGACTCCCGGAGCTGCGAGCTCAACGGCCGTCCCAGTGCCGCTCGGAGCCTCGAGATCGACGGCCGACCCTAGATCCGGAGCCGGCGCGTCGATGACGACGGCAAGCATCACCTGTAGGAAGAGGTGCTCGCCGTGAGGGAGCTGAGCAGGAGCTCTGGAGCAGCAAGGTAAGCCAGCATGCCAAATCCCCTCCTGATCTGGAAACTGCAAGTCACTTGCAGTGCATATACAGCAGCTCGACGATGTGGATTTCCGTTTGCTAAATGGAAATGTGGTTGGGGTTTACCCTCGTGTCGAGAAAAAAAATATACAGCAGGTCGACGATGGATGTGGAACCACGGCAGCCGGCGACCCTTCCTCTGGATCTCCTGCTCGAGATCATCGCGCGCTCCGACGATGTCACCACCGTCGTCCGCTGCGCCATGGGATCCAAGGCCCTGCTCGCCGCCATGCTCGATCCAGGCTTCCACCGCCGCCGCGCGGAGGCCAACGGCGGATTCGACCCGGGCCTTCTTATGGCGGTGTCCTACCGTCTGACTGCCTGCCACATCGACAGCGATTTAGGAACGGTCACCGGAACCGACTCCATCGTCGTCCAGCCACCCGAGCGCCTCCGTCGTTTCGACACTGATCTGCTTGCGGGGTCGTCGGAACCTCCGTCCTCCCGCGACGGCCTCCTCGTTTTTCTTCGCCACGGGATACTACTCGTCTGCAACACCATCACCGGCCATGTGACCCCTCTTCCTAGCATGGGGCAGCGAGGTACCAGTACCGCAGGCATGTACAAGCCCGCCTTGCTCTCCGTCCACGGTGCCGGACGCTCCTTCGAGCTGCTTGTCATGTACCACAAGCACGACCGGTGGGGACGGAGTGCTGCCTGCAGCCTGAGAACCCAGATCTTCACGTCACGGGAAGGCGAGTGGGGTGCCGCCCGTGATATCCATATCCACAACCTGTCTCCAGGCGTTCGGCGCCTTTACGAGGCATCGTTTACTGCCCCAGCTGTCGTGCGGCGCAGTGTTCACTGGCTCTGCTACACCAGAGCCAACCACCACTCGGTGTTCGAAGACCCTGAACTGATCATCCTTGCCCTCCACGCCGAATCAGCACAGGCCACTGTGATCGAGCTGCCGCAAGAGTTGCTTGCAAGGATGGGGAGCCATGGCCGCGGGTCAAACCCTGCGGAGAGATTCATCCTGGCTACGACTGCTGCCACAGCGCAAGGGGAAAGGCCGCTAAGCTTAGTTGTTGCGGAGGCACTTGTGATATCAATGTGGACGCCTGTGCCGCAGGTGGATGAGGGCTCAAGCATCAGCTGGAGTCGGCAGGTGGTGATCCGGAGGCGGGAGATTGGCAGGCCGCTCGCCTGTGTTCTGGACGCATACCAGCCAATCCGGTTCAGTATGTTTGGGGAGAGGAGCGGCACCGTGCTCTTCTGGATGAAGAAGATTGGGCTCGTCCAGCTCAACCTTGGGACTAAGAAGGCCCTAGTGCTCTATAGGGACAGTAACCACCAAAGCACCGACAATTCACAGGCACTGTTGCATGAGATTAACCTGATATCTGTCTTGAGATGTATGAAATCTTTCTGAATTTGCTTCTTTCTTTTCTCATGATACGTCACTTGAGTCGTTCTTTTTTTGCTTGTGGTTAACTAGTCAGTGCCTATGATGATGAACCTGTTAAAATACTTCTTGGGGGGCTACTGAATCAGAAGTCGCATTGAATGGATGGTCGAGATGTTCTGACCAGTTATCAGTTTCTTGCATGCTATATTAGTTGGTACTCACAAATTTATGGTCTCATTTTGATTTGTTGAATATATACAATCAATGGGTGTTCTTGCTCAGTTATGGGAGAAGAGGTTTAGGGGCTACTGCAGTGCCAAGGGCTGCCCATGGAAAATTAGAGGTAGGACACAGAAAGATGGCAGTGTCAGGGTACCAATACTAACACTTTTTTTGTCCAATTGATGAAACCCTATTATGTTATTTGCATGTTGTTTATGTCCTTATCTTAACTACTTTTGGCATGTGTTTATGTGCTGTTGTGTGTGTGCAGATCCAGATAAATAAGGCTACCCACCAGTGTGCTTCAAGAAGTAGAGTTGTTGGGAGGATGGCATCCCAGGCATGGATTGCTGAGAGGGCTATACCACTGCTCAAGGATAATCCTGAGATGAGTCCCAAGGCTGTGAAGAATGAGCTAGAGAAGAAGTACAACATCAAGATTCCATATCAAACTGCCTATTATGGTAGACAGAGAGCTGCAAATAAGTTATTTGGTAAGTGGGATGATTGCTTTGATTGGCTGTTTAGATTCAAGGCTGAGATTGAGCTAAGATCACCTGGTAGTGTAGTTGAGATAGATACTGTTACTATGGAAGACAAGGTACATTTTAGTAGATTTTATTGTGCCTTCAAAGCAAGTATAGATGGATTTAGAGATGGCTGCAAACCCTACATTAGTGTAGATTCCACTGCTCTCAATGGTGAGTGGAATGGCCACATGCCTGCAGCCAATGCAATAGATGGCCATAATTGGATGTACCCAATTGCTTTTGGGTTCTTTGATTCAGAGACCAAGGAGAACTGGACTTGGTTCATGGAGCAGTTAGGTAAAGCACTAGGGCCAATGGATAACTTAGCCATATGCACTGATGCTTGCAAAGGGCTGGAAGCAGCAGTGAAGAAGGTTTTCCCTGGTGCAAAACAGAGAGAGTGTGTAGGATCCCTGCTAAGCCTAGATGGGGGATGAATAGGCCTGTAAAAATTCAGCTCAAACAGATGTTAAATTCCTACGCGGCACTTCTACTCAGTGAGCAGAAGTTCTGTGCCGCGGCACTGCTGCTCGCCGAGCGGCAGTGCTGCTCTGCCTGACAAGCTCGAGAACACAATTCAAAATCTACCCAAGGAAAAATAGATCGAGTAATTTACTGAGCTTCCTGGGGTAGTGTAGACCCTATTCCACCACCTAGATGTTGGCGGAGGTACACGAGCAAGTAGACCGGGACCAAATCCTAGAATCACCTCACAAACAAGTAATGCACAAAGTAAAGCAAGAACACAAGTGACACAAGGATTTATCCCGTGGTTCAGCTCGCCACTAAGGCTTGCCTACCTCTACATTGTTGAGGAAGCCAAAGGCTTGGGTTTCGGGAACCCTATCCTCGTTCTCAAGTCAAGAGAGTGAACTCTTGAGATGAGTGGTTCTTACTAGATGAAGAGGGTGATTACAAACGTCCCGGGGCTGCCACACAAGTTGGCAAGCTCCACGGGCGACGCTCTAGCTGGCTAGGAGCAAAGCTCCAAGAGTAACAAACACAAACCACCAGCTTGAACGCGAACCAAGTGCTCTTGAAGTTGAAGATCAGGTCGGAGAGCTCTCTAGCACAGTTTGGAGGCTCAATCTCTCAAAGAATCGGCTAGGAATCAAAGGGGGAAACTTGAGGTGCTCCAATGGAGTGTGAGAGAGGGAGAGAGAGCTGTTTCTGAGCTGAGCAAGTGGAGAATGGTCGTGGGTGACCGTTGGGAGAGAAGGAGGGTGATAGAAATACCCCCTCTTCCAACGGTCAGATTTTAAGTCGCGGCAATTCTGCTCTGCGTGCGGCACTTCTGCCCTGCGGCAGTGCTGCTCCCTGAGCGGCAGTTCTGCCCTGGCCTGGCAGCCAACAAGAAAGGAGTGAAGGACTTGCTGCCAAGGCTTAGGTTTGAGGATTTTTTGGTGGGTGTTTTGAGCACTTAGTTGCACATTTAAGCTTGTGAGTTGTGTCCCCCTTTGTAGTACGGCTTTTCCTAAACTCAAATTCAAAATAGAAAAGTAAATTAAAAGCCTTTGAGTCGGTTGCCTGTCCTTTTGCAATTGGGGGCTCCACTATTGTAATTTTTATCCTCATTTTCATTTCACATGCTTGTCATCTCGATAAATCTCATTAGGCCTCTAATTGCATGGTCATTATCACCAAAACCCACATTAAGGCTTGATTGCACTTATAGAGTGTTTCAGGCACCTCATGGAGAACATGAAGAAGAGATTTACAGGAAATGCTTATGCTAAGTACATGTGGCCAGCAGCAAGGGCATATACAGTTGAGAAATTCACTAGACTAATGGCCAAAGTGATTGAAGCCCATGAAGATGTTGTTCCCTGGTTGAAGGAGCATCACAGTTTGTTGTGGGCCAGAAGTGGATTCAAGGAAGAGATCAAGTGTGATTACATAACTAACAACTTGGCATACAATGCCATTTTTCATTTTTCAGAAACATCATTTCATTACTCATTGAACAGTTGAGACATACAATGCCATTTTTCGGTTCATGGCAACAACTGGTTCAACTGAAACTACAACTGCCACTGATTATTCCAACTGAAACTAAAACACATAGTCCTAAACCCTAAACTGCCTACTTCAACACATACATTGCTCTAACCACTACACCAGCACCCATCACCAAGCACAAACCCTTGACTGCACCAACCAAAGCCTCCAGCTTCACCTCCATTGTGTTCTTCTGCACAGGCACCAGTGCCCTTGAATCAGCTTCTTCCTCTCCTACTCCATGTTGTTCCAGGGCCATCACAATCTTCCCCATGTCAACCAATTTGGCCAGGTAATCTCGCTGCCATTCATAAAAATGGCACCTTCCTGGAACCTAAACACAAGGAATCACATCAAAAACGCCAAATCGAGTCAAAACCCTAACAAATCTGGAAGAAATTCGAACAAAAAATGTGCCTTGCCCCTTGCATGTTCCTGGGACATTTGAAGAAGACACGACCCTTGTTCCCGTTGTCATCTGTCTGTGCCATGAGCTCCAGCACCCTTTGCATCCCACACTGGTTGCAGACGATGAGGGGGAGCCTCGTCTCTCTCCCCAGTGGGTACTCCCCTATCACATCCGGCAACCGCGGGTGCCTGCTATGCGTCATGGAGGTCGCAAATCGGCGGGACATGGTGGCGTCAAGCTCTGGAGAAGGGAGAGGAGCAAGGGTTGGGGAGGGGACGGGAGCGGCGCCGACCTCACTGGAACCAAGGGAGGGAAGGCAGAGGAGGAAGAAGAAGGAGCCGTTGGGACTGAGCAGACGAGGGAGATGGCGGGGGCAAAAGTGACTTTTCGCGTGGCTGGTGGAGCGGCAGGGCCCAAGATCCACGCTGGCTGGGTGATCTGGCTTGCCACATCAGCAAAAATGGTAAAAATATAGCTGAGTTACTGTTTTTCGGGACAGTTTTGTATTTGGCACGATAAAACCGACAATCGGATAGTTGGCTACTGTATCAGTGGCATGTAATTAGAAATCCCACATTATCTTGTTCCCTTCCCCTTCCCCTTCCATTTTTTTGAAAGGCCCTTTCCCCTTTCGTTGCTGGCTGCTGCACACCCCACCGCCGTCCACCGCACGCGGCACGCATCGCCGCCACATCACCGTCGCCCCGCGCACCATGCGCCGCCGCCGCCCACCAGGCCGCCCCACGCACCACCGTCTGTCACCCTTTCGTGCCCTGCATCTCTCCCTCCCGTTGCACAGGTGAGCAGCGCCTCCTATCCGTCGCGAGGTCGGCCGCCGCTGCCGCCGCTCGCCCGGCAGCCCGGAGCTCGCCGGACACCCCTACGACTCCCGGAGCTGCGAGCTCAACGGCCGTCCCAGTGCCGCTCGGAGCCTCGAGATCGACGGCCGACCCTAGATCCGGAGCCGGCGCGTCGATGACGACGGCAAGCATCACCTGTAGGAAGAGGTGCTCGCCGTGAGGGAGCTGAGCAGGAGCTCTGGAGCAGCAAGGTAAGCCAGCATGCCAAATCCCCTCCTGATCTGGAAACTGCAAGTCACTTGCAGTGCATATACAGCAGCTCGACGATGTGGATTTCCGTTTGCTAAATGGAAATGTGGTTGGGGTTTACCCTCGTGTCGAGAAAAAAAATATACAGCAGGTCGACGATGGATGTGGAACCACGGCAGCCGGCGACCCTTCCTCTGGATCTCCTGCTCGAGATCATCGCGCGCTCCGACGATGTCACCACCGTCGTCCGCTGCGCCATGGGATCCAAGGCCCTGCTCGCCGCCATGCTCGATCCAGGCTTCCACCGCCGCCGCGCGGAGGCCAACGGCGGATTCGACCCGGGCCTTCTTATGGCGGTGTCCTACCGTCTGACTGCCTGCCACATCGACAGCGATTTAGGAACGGTCACCGGAACCGACTCCATCGTCGTCCAGCCACCCGAGCGCCTCCGTCGTTTCGACACTGATCTGCTTGCGGGGTCGTCGGAACCTCCGTCCTCCCGCGACGGCCTCCTCGTTTTTCTTCGCCACGGGATACTACTCGTCTGCAACACCATCACCGGCCATGTGACCCCTCTTCCTAGCATGGGGCAGCGAGGTACCAGTACCGCAGGCATGTACAAGCCCGCCTTGCTCTCCGTCCACGGTGCCGACGCTCCTTCGAGCTGCTTGTCATGTACCACAAGCACGACCGGTGGGGACGGAGTGCTGCCTGCAGCCTGAGAACCCAGATCTTCACGTCACGGGAAGGCGAGTGGGGTGCCGCCCGTGATATCCATATCCACAACCTGTCTCCAGGCGTTCGGCGCCTTTACGAGGCATCGTTTACTGCCCCAGCTGTCGTGCGGCGCAGTGTTCACTGGCTCTGCTACACCAGAGCCAACCACCACTCGGTGTTCGAAGACCCTGAACTGATCATCCTTGCCCTCCACGCCGAATCAGCACAGGCCACTGTGATCGAGCTGCCGCAAGAGTTGCTTGCAAGGATGGGGAGCCATGGCCGCGGGTCAAACCCTGCGGAGAGATTCATCCTGGCTACGACTGCTGCCACAGCGCAAGGGGAAAGGCCGCTAAGCTTAGTTGTTGCGGAGGCACTTGTGATATCAATGTGGACGCCTGTGCCGCAGGTGGATGAGGGCTCAAGCATCAGCTGGAGTCGGCAGGTGGTGATCCGGAGGCGGGAGATTGGCAGGCCGCTCGCCTGTGTTCTGGACGCATACCAGCCAATCCGGTTCAGTATGTTTGGGGAGAGGAGCGGCACCGTGCTCTTCTGGATGAAGAAGATTGGGCTCGTCCAGCTCAACCTTGGGACTAAGAAGGCCCTAGTGCTCTATAGGGACAGTAACCACCAAAGCACCGACAATTCACAGGCACTGTTGCATGAGATTAACCTGATATCTGTCTTGAGATGTATGAAATCTTTCTGAATTTGCTTCTTTCTTTTCTCATGATACGTCACTTGAGTCGTTCTTTTTTGCTTGTGGTTAACTAGTCAGTGCCTATGATGATGAACCTGTTAAAATACTTCTTGGGGGGCTACTGAATCAGAAGTCGCATTGAATGGATGGTCGAGATGTTCTGACCAGTTATCAGTTTCTTGCATGCTATATTAGTTGGTACTCACAAATTTATGGTCTCATTTTGATTTGTTGAATATATACAATCAATGGGTGTTCTTGCTCAGTTATGGGAGAAGAAAAATAAACATCACCTACTAGGTATAATCTTTGTAGATAATGCGATATTGGCTACAAGAACCATTTGATGTGGGTGAGCACTGTCTCAAGCACTTGCTCGATACTGCAAGAACGTGATGTTAGTAGTTTGCTACAAGTTGTCCAGTTCTTCAGGGTAAGTATACATACAGCAGCCCCATTTTTGATCTAGGAGGACACAGAGAATCGGATGTCACTTAGCTTCCATTTTGCTGTTCAGGATGGATAGATTTTGTCTAGTAGGAAATTACATTTGATCGATTCCCGTCTTTTCATCCTACTCTTGTGCTGCTTTTATTACTCCACTAGAAGATGAGCGCATCTGTGTTCCTACTGGAGACTACTGATCACCCCTGCCGACTCCAGCTGATGCTTGAGCCCTCATCCACCTGCGGCACAGGCGTCCACATTGATATCACAAGTGCCTCCGCAACAACTAAGCTTAGCGGCCTTTCCCCTTGCGCTGTGGCAGCAGTCGTAGCCAGGATGAATCTCTCCGCAGGGTTTGACCCGCGGCCATGGCTCCCCATCCTTGCAAGCAACTCTTGCGGCAGCTCGATCACAGTGGCCTGTGCTGATTCGGCGTGGAGGGCAAGGATGATCAGTTCAGGGTCTTCGAACACCGAGTGGTGGTTGGCTCTGGTGTAGCAGAGCCAGTGAACACTGCGCCGCACGACAGCTGGGGCAGTAAACGATGCCTCGTAAAGGCGCCGAACGCCTGGAGACAGGTTGTGGATATGGATATCACGGGCGGCACCCCACTCGCCTTCCCGTGACGTGAAGATCTGGGTTCTCAGGCTGCAGGCAGCACTCCGTCCCCACCGGTCGTGCTTGTGGTACATGACAAGCAGCTCGAAGGAGCGTCCGGCACCGTGGACGGAGAGCAAGGCGGGCTTGTACATGCCTGCGGTACTGGTACCTCGCTGCCCCATGCTAGGAAGAGGGGTCACATGGCCGGTGATGGTGTTGCAGACGAGTAGTATCCCGTGGCGAAGAAAAACGAGGAGGCCGTCGCGGGAGGACGGAGGTTCCGACGACCCCGCAAGCAGATCAGTGTCGAAACGACGGAGGCGCTCGGGTGGCTGGACGACGATGGAGTCGGTTCCGGTGACCGTTCCTAAATCGCTGTCGATGTGGCAGGCAGTCAGACGGTAGGACACCGCCATAAGAAGGCCCGGGTCGAATCCGCCGTTGGCCTCCGCGCGGCGGCGGTGGAAGCCTGGATCGAGCATGGCGGCGAGCAGGGCCTTGGATCCCATGGCGCAGCGGACGACGGTGGTGACATCGTCGGAGCGCGCGATGATCTCGAGCAGGAGATCCAGAGGAAGGGTCGCCGGCTGCCGTGGTTCCACATCCATCGTCGACCTGCTGTATATTTTTTTTCTCGACACGAGGGTAAACCCCAACCACATTTCCATTTAGCAAACGGAAATCCACATCGTCGAGCTGCTGTATATGCACTGCAAGTGACTTGCAGTTTCCAGATCAGGAGGGGATTTGGCATGCTGGCTTACCTTGCTGCTCCAGAGCTCCTGCTCAGCTCCCTCACGGCGAGCACCTCTTCCTACAGGTGATGCTTGCCGTCGTCATCGACGCGCCGGCTCCGGATCTAGGGTCGGCCGTCGATCTCGAGGCTCCGAGCGGCACTGGGACGGCCGTTGAGCTCGCAGCTCCGGGAGTCGTAGGGGTGTCCGGCGAGCTCCGGGCTGCCGGGCGAGCGGCGGCAGCGGCGGCCGACCTCGCGACGGATAGGAGGCGCTGCTCACCTGTGCAACGGGAGGGAGAGATGCAGGGCACGAAAGGGTGACAGACGGTGGTGCGTGGGGCGGCCTGGTGGGCGGCGGCGGCGCATGGTGCGCGGGGCGACGGTGATGTGGCGGCGATGCGTGCCGCGTGCGGTGGACGGCGGTGGGGTGTGCAGCAGCCAGCAACGAAAGGGGAAAGGGCCTTTCAAAAAAATGGAAGGGGAAGGGGAAGGGAACAAGATAATGTGGGATTTCTAATTACATGCCACTGATACAGTAGCCAACTATCCGATTGTCGGTTTTATCGTGCCAAATACAAAACTGTCCCGAAAAACAGTAACTCAGCTATATTTTTACCATTTTTGCTGATGTGGCAAGCCAGATCACCCAGCCAGCGTGGATCTTGGGCCCTGCCGCTCCACCAGCCACGCGAAAAGTCACTTTTGCCCCCGCCATCTCCCCTCGTCTGCTCAGTCCCAACGGCTCCTTCTTCTTCCTCCTCTGCCTTCCCTCCCTTGGTTCCAGTGAGGTCGGCGCCGCTCCCGTCCCCTCCCCAACCCTTGCTCCTCTCCCTTCTCCAGAGCTTGACGCCACCATGTCCCGCCGATTTGCGACCTCCATGACGCATAGCAGGCACCCGCGGTTGCCGGATGTGATAGGGGAGTACCCACTGGGGAGAGAGACGAGGCTCCCCTCATCGTCTGCAACCAGTGTGGGATGCAAAGGGTGCTGGAGCTCATGGCACAGACAGATGACAACGGGAACAAGGGTCGTGTCTTCTTCAAATGTCCCAGGAACATGCAAGGGGCAAGGCACATTTTTTGTTCGAATTTCTTCCAGATTTGTTAGGGTTTTGACTCGATTTGGCGTTTTTGATGTGATTCCTTGTGTTTAGGTTCCAGGAAGGTGCCATTTTTATGAATGGCAGCGAGATTACCTGGCCAAATTGGTTGACATGGGGAAGATTGTGATGGCCCTGGAACAACATGGAGTAGGAGAGGAAGAAGCTGATTCAAGGGCACTGGTGCCTGTGCAGAAGAACACAATGGAGGTGAAGCTGGAGGCTTTGGTTGGTGCAGTCAAGGGTTTGTGCTTGGTGATGGGTGCTGGTGTAGTGGTTAGAGCAATGTATGTGTTGAAGTAGGCAGTTTAGGGTTTAGGACTATGTGTTTTAGTTTCAGTTGGAATAATCAGTGGCAGTTGTAGTTTCAGTTGAACCAGTTGTTGCCATGAACCGAAAAATGGCATTGTATGTCTCAACTGTTCAATGAGTAATGAAATGATGTTTCTGAAAAATGAAAAATGGCATTGTATGCCAAGTTGTTAGTTATGTAATCACACTTGATCTCTTCCTTGAATCCACTTCTGGCCCACAACAAACTGTGATGCTCCTTCAACCAGGGAACAACATCTTCATGGGCTTCAATCACTTTGGCCATTAGTCTAGTGAATTTCTCAACTGTATATGCCCTTGCTGCTGGCCACATGTACTTAGCATAAGCATTTCCTGTAAATCTCTTCTTCATGTTCTCCATGAGGTGCCTGAAACACTCTATAAGTGCAATCAAGCCTTAATGTGGGTTTTGGTGATAATGACCATGCAATTAGAGGCCTAATGAGATTTATCGAGATGACAAGCATGTGAAATGAAAATGAGGATAAAAATTACAATAGTGGAGCCCCCAATTGCAAAAGGACAGGCAACCGACTCAAAGGCTTTTAATTTACTTTTCTATTTTGAATTTGAGTTTAGGAAAAGCCGTACTACAAAGGGGGACACAACTCACAAGCTTAAATGTGCAACTAAGTGCTCAAAACACCCACCAAAAAATCCTCAAACCTAAGCCTTGGCAGCAAGTCCTTCACTCCTTTCTTGTTGGCTGCCAGGCCAGGGCAGAACTGCCGCTCAGGGAGCAGCACTGCCGCAGGGCAGAAGTGCCGCACGCAGAGCAGAATTGCCGCGACTTAAAATCTGACCGTTGGAAGAGGGGGTATTTCTATCACCCTCCTTCTCTCCCAACGGTCACCCACGACCATTCTCCACTTGCTCAGCTCAGAAACAGCTCTCTCTCCCTCTCTCACACTCCATTGGAGCACCTCAAGTTTCCCCCTTTGATTCCTAGCCGATTCTTTGAGAGATTGAGCCTCCAAACTGTGCTAGAGAGCTCTCCGACCTGATCTTCAACTTCAAGAGCACTTGGTTCGCGTTCAAGCTGGTGGTTTGTGTTTGTTACTCTTGGAGCTTTGCTCCTAGCCAGCTAGAGCGTCGCCCGTGGAGCTTGCCAACTTGTGTGGCAGCCCCGGGACGTTTGTAATCACCCTCTTCATCTAGTAAGAACCACTCATCTCAAGAGTTCACTCTCTTGACTTGAGAACGAGGATAGGGTTCCCGAAACCCAAGCCTTTGGCTTCCTCAACAATGTAGAGGTAGGCAAGCTTAGTGGCGAGCTGAACCACGGGATAAATCCTTGTGTCACTTGTGTTCTTGCTTTACTTTGTGCATTACTTGTTTGTGAGGTGATTCTAGGATTTGGTCCCGGTCTACTTGCTCGTGTACCTCCGCCAACATCTAGGTGGTGGAATAGGGTCTACACTACCCCAGGAAGCTCAGTAAATTACTCGATCTATTTTTCCTTGGGTAGATTTTGAATTGTGTTCTCGAGCTTGTCAGGCAGAGCAGCACTGCCGCTCGGCGAGCAGCAGTGCCGCGGCACAGAACTTCTGCTCACTGAGTAGAAGTGCCGCGTAGGAATTTAACATCTGTTTGAGCTGAATTTTTACAGGCCTATTCATCCCCCATCTAGGCTTAGCAGGGATCCTACACACTCTCTCTGTTTTGCACCAGGGAAAACCTTCTTCACTGCTGCTTCCAGCCCTTTGCAAGCATCAGTGCATATGGCTAAGTTATCCATTGGCCCTAGTGCTTTACCTAACTGCTCCATGAACCAAGTCCAGTTCTCCTTGGTCTCTGAATCAAAGAACCCAAAAGCAATTGGGTACATCCAATTATGGCCATCTATTGCATTGGCTGCAGGCATGTGGCCATTCCACTCACCATTGAGAGCAGTGGAATCTACACTAATGTAGGGTTTGCAGCCATCTCTAAATCCATCTATACTTGCTTTGAAGGCACAATAAAATCTACTAAAATGTACCTTGTCTTCCATAGTAACAGTATCTATCTCAACTACACTACCAGGTGATCTTAGCTCAATCTCAGCCTTGAATCTAAACAGCCAATCAAAGCAATCATCCCACTTACCAAATAACTTATTTGCAGCTCTCTGTCTACCATAATAGGCAGTTTGATATGGAATCTTGATGTTGTACTTCTTCTCTAGCTCATTCTTCACAGCCTTGGGACTCATCTCAGGATTATCCTTGAGCAGTGGTATAGCCCTCTCAGCAATCCATGCCTGGGATGCCATCCTCCCAACAACTCTACTTCTTGAAGCACACTGGTGGGTAGCCTTATTTATCTGGATCTGCACACACACAACAGCACATAAACACATGCCAAAAGTAGTTAAGATAAGGACATAAACAACATGCAAATAACATAATAGGGTTTCATCACTTGGATAGAGACAACCCTGACATGAGTGTTGGGACATTGTATCCTTCCATGAATG